>CAHIKZ030001691.1:1382500-1392500 GCA_903632075.3 Acanthosepion pharaonis
GCTATGATGTAACAATTCAAACTTTATGACATTTTGAATGAAATCATATATTCCAACACAATTCAACATAGTACGTAAAAAAAGACACGAGTCCTTTTTTTGTAAATTAATGTTAGGAACGTTTGAATATTCTTTTGCTTTTACATATATATATATATATATATATATATATATATATATATATATACTGATGATGCAGAAAAAAAGAATATCTCTGGTGAAATAAATTGTAACAATGGAACCTTAAAGTGGTCTGTTTTTCTTTAAATTAAATTATTCGCTCTGACTTAATATTGAGCTCTCCCAATTTCATCCTCCTTGGGATTATCCATATGGATTACCAAGATTTTCATTAGTTAACTATATATATATATATATATGAGGGTGGTGGGTATCAAGTATTTAGGCTTTTAGCGCAAAAACCTGTCCACAACTTTATTATCTATAAATCAATAATATTAGTATTTTTACTATTACTCAACAATAAAACAGTCCACTAACAAATTGACGTTGGAGTACAAATATACCTAGCCAAACATATTTATCCAGACAGCCTATTATTATTATTATTATTATTATTATTATTATTATTATTATTATTATTATGTGTCTTGGATATGAACAAAAACAACATCCGTCAATGGAGACCTAACAAGGGTTAAGTTTGCGATTTTCCCCCACCCAACAGACACATGGCAAGAGGTTTTTTTTTTTTTTTTTTGTTTTTAATTGGGCGCAGTAGGTCCGGAGAATTCCCTATAAGTCGAATAGACGATCAATATTGATTAGAACTCTATGGAAAATAATCCACGTTTAAAAGAACACTGATGATGTGTTCCAGAGCATCTGACAAATATATATAAAGAAAGAACAGTAAGATATATAATCCGGTGTTCTTATAGATATTTTTATTTTTACAAAATAGTGCTCAATGTAAATTTACAGGGCATTAATATTATAAATTAATTGATTTAAAATATGGTTGAATTGGATTTCTCTGTATCCTTGCTAAATTATTTTTTGTATAAATTCTTTATGATATAACATAAAAGCTGCACACGCTCATATATATATATATATATATATATATATATATATATATATATATATAATTATTTATTTATATATATATATATATATATATATATATATATATATATATATATATATATTAAAGTAAAAAATGAAATTTCAGTGACTACAGTGTATTTGCTTTTATTTTTCAGTCTTTCTCAAGGACTGTCTTACTCCTAAAATGTTCACATTTGGATTCATTTGTCTACAATAGACTTTGATAAAGTATGAATATTTTGTTTTCCCCAGTAACCCTTTAGTACAGTTTTTGAGATTACAAAAATGGCTAGAGATTTGATTTAGGCCAAGGAAATCATGATTTTGCAAAGACTGGTTAACACATAATTGGAAAATAATTCCCCTTTCAACAAAACCTCGATCCAAAACAGTCTTCTAAATTATGTCGAAATTACATCGAGTCACGACAAAAAATATAGTATTTTGGAAATTATGACTTCGCTTCGAACCTGAAAAAAAGTTTCAAAGCAAACAGTGGAAAAACTATGGTTCTCCACCCCCGAAGAAGTTCAAGCAGACAACGTCTATTTGCAAGATGATGGCTTCTCATTTTTTTCTGCGTTTCGTCTTGATCCTTCCTTCAGATATCTTAAATGAAAGATGTCGTCAAGTCAAAACACAAAGGGAAGCTGAGGATAGCTGTGTTCTTGCTCCAAGATACAGCGCCGATTCACACTGCTCTAGTTGCAGTAGCTGGACCCGTCAACTTTGACTTAGAATTGCTACCTCATCCACCTTAATCACTAGACATATGACTTCCTCCTTAAACTCAAAACCCACCTGCGTGGTCGCCATTTTGAAAACAATGATGAGAACATATGAGCTATGGGAGGAGTTTCTGGAGGACTAGGATGCCAGTTTCTTCACCTTCTTGGAAGGCAACGCTTAAGCATCGTTGGACAAAGTGCATTATTTCCAAGGGGGACAATAGTGAAAAATGGTGTTGTTTCTTCAACTCTTTCTGGGTGAGTCATACAACTTTTTGAACGACCCTCGTATAACACAAGTCAAGAACAAAGATGGCCGGTTTCCACTCCCATAAACCACGAATGGCAACTAAATATAATATCCAAGCGCTAAAAAATAGACTAGAATTCTATAATAAACTAGATTCCCAATTGATTTCCCTAAATCTCGGCCATAAAAACATAGAGAAATCAAATAAGTTTATCTTCTTTATCTGAAGCGCGAGAGACACTTCCTTAAAAGAGAAAGAAACTCCCGTGGGAAGACAATACTGATTCCAAAATATTGATATTGGAAAGAAGCAAGCAGAGGAGCAAGAAAAATGGATGGGGGAATACGAAACAATTAATAAAGAATATAATTTTGAAAAAAATATAGTTAACGCTCTAAGAACCGAATATCTCTGAAAGATTGGAAATGAAAATAATGAAATCAAACAACATATACATCGTTTCGAAATGTGAAGTAAAGCGAATAATGATAACATCCAAAGATCGAAACCAAAACAGAAGACTGGTCTGCAAAAAAGAAACAAAAACAAATCCAGTCATTTTTCAAACCTGTGGCCAGGCATTTAGCCGACAAATATTCGGCCGAGAGATATTTGGCCAAACAGACATTTGACGACGGACATTACATTGAAAAAGTACAAGTAAATATAGTAACATGCAATACTTTAAGTATTTTAATTAGCAGTATTATAAGGTAGAAAGGGACTAATAATTCTGAATTTCAAGTGATTAAATTACTAAATCTTTATTTTAAAGTTAAAAGTTTTCTTATTTCAATATTTGTTTATTGAAATTGGTATTTTTAAAAGTAACACCTAATTATTTAAATTCCTATTTAACATAAGATAAATACTAGTTCATCCCTTTAAGATAATGATCCTTAAAAGCCAATTTGAAAGATCTTTCATATCGTGAAAGCTTAAGATTTTTGCTGTAGTGCAATGTGCTTTTTCTTAAAGTACCTATCATTTTACAGTAATATTTGAAGTAAAACATAATATATGCAGAATAGAATGAAAAATCCCGTCGAAAAGAACGAAAACTTATAAATAATACAGTAAATAAACATAAATATATGTAGCACATTACGATAAAGTGTGACATATATATATATATATATATATATATATATATATATATATATATATATATATATATATATATATATATATAAAATAATTGATTTAAAATATATTTTTTTCCTTTACACAGTTCTAAATATGTTTTAAAAACATGGTTAGAACTGTGCGGAAAAAAACATATTTTAAATCAATTAATTTATAATATTAATGCTCAGTAAATTTACATTGAGCACTATTTTGTAAAAAATAAAATATCTATAAGAACACCGGGTTATATATCTTACTGTTCTTTCTTTTTATTTATATATATATATATATATATATATATATATATATATATATATATATATATATATATATATATATATATATAAATACGCCACTACGTTTTCGGCTAAATATCCACTCGGTTAAATATCCGTCAGCCAAATGACTACCGTTCAAATTTCTGTCGGTCATATGTCCGAGTACCTTTAGAATCTGGCTACACTAAACCCAAGGGGCCTGCAAAATTAAAGCTTACCCACATATAGATCCGAGCATTACAAAATATTTGTATAAATATTTACCTATTGATATTTATATCACTCTGTTATTAAATATCCAAGGTATTTATGAGGAATATATATATATATATATATATATATATATATATATATATATATATATATAAAAAAAAAAAGAAGAACAGTAAGATATGTAATCCAGTGTTCTTATTGATATTTTTATTTTATTTTTACAAAACAGTGCTCAATGTAAATTTACAGAGGATAAATATTATAAATAAACTGATTTAAAAATATGGTGTCATTTCTACAGAGGAATTACCATGTTTCAAAAACAGAAAACAAAAAACTTCAAATTCAATTATTCAATACGTTGAATGGATGTCATAATTCGTTGAAAAAAGGAACACCTAGCCTACATAGACTTAATCTGTTTTCGAACGTAACTCATAATTGATACAATAATAGTTAATAAAAAAGAACGGACTACCGCCCCTGTCTAAATGATTTGATTTCTCTGTATCCTTGGAAACAAAAATTATGAATGTATGTGCTTTTAAAACTCAGTAAATTTTAAAATAAGTTATTCCAAAATTCGCTTGAAGATGAAACAAAACTTATGCTTTTAATTTCGTATAATTGAATTCGACGTTTTTGTTTTCTGTTTTTGAAACATGGTAATTCTTGTGAAGCGATGAAACGATATTTTTAGATCAGTTAATTTATTATATATATATATATATATATATATATATATATATATATATATATAACCTTGTGTAAATTAATTGAAACAAAACGTATAATCCCCTTATTATGTAGTTTTTTTCGCATTTTTCCAATGAAACATGACCCAGTGCAGATGTTAGTACTTCGTATGTCCATTCCACGAATTCGTTCCTTGAAGATTGACCACAGATTTTCGATTGGATTTAAATCAGGAGTTTTTCTGAGCCAGTCGATAGTACTTTAATTTACTCACTGGTAAGGCTTGTCATTGTGTTTGTGCAGCGTGGCAATTTTCGTACGCTTCCTTGGAGTAACGCCCGTCGCAGACAATGGCCGTAGAGCAACTAATCGACGGTCGAAACAATAGTGTCTGGGCGTGATGAAAATCTGATACAATCACGCCTGACAATATTTTTCAAGGCCAAACTATTTTCATCATATAGATCGAAAATAGATTCATAATACTGCACACAACTACAAATGATCTAATCTAAGGAAAGAATAGAATCGATTACACACTTTCGAGTGGCTTTAAACCTTACCGTATGATGAAAGAAAATAAAGCGGTTGTTTCAATTAATTTGTACAGAACATTTATAATCCTTAATTAACATAGTTTTTATTATTACCCACGCATTATCTTATTCAGTTTTTATGTTTATTTTTACTTTTCTATTATCTATCTATATTTATACTTGATATTATTATCATTATTGTAATTTTTTATTATTATTTGTATTAAGGGACCTTTTATCTGATTAACTAATTTGGAATTGTGTTGATTTTCCAGCCAAATATGCCAGGCCATATCGGTCAATTTGCTGTATCAACCGACGTACAAACTTCCACACTTTAAGGAAAAAATTCTTGGTTGGGTCAGTCTATTTATGCTTACTACTATCTCTAGATCTCTTCCTTCTTCCTTTCTCCTTTCATTACCCTCTCTCTATCTCAGTTTTTAAAAGGACTTGATCCTCCTTCACTTTTCTTCTTCCTCTCCTTCAATCTTCTCTTCTCTCTTGTTTTCCCTTCCCCCTGTCAATCTAATATATCAATCCGGGGAATTGTCTCTATTTATTAAGAGATTTTGGTCTGAAGAGATGAATATGTAGATATTAACGAAATAAATTAATCTTTAAGGTGTTCTTCTTGGTTATTATTATTATAATGGTCAGTAATACATTCAGACCTTCATGGATTAATATTCGCCTTGGAATTATACATACTAGTCAAAAATTAGTAACATATATATATATATATATATATATATATATATATATATATATATATTGGGGGGTGGATGCTGTTGTATGATTATTTTCTATACTTAAGTGCTTAACTTTTGTCAAAATAAATGCAAACATACAGTAGTTACTGAAAATTTAAATTTTACTTAAAAAAATCACATTTTAAGGTGTTTTTTTAAGAAATGCAGGGTAGACCCCAATTTCTTTTACCTGTACAGTATTGTTATGGGCCGGTTCCTTGTACCACGGTGATAGTCTAAGGTAGAACCAATAAAGAAGAACCCGAACACAGGTATGGAATAACACAGATATATTACAAACAGGAATATATACCGTGAAGTAGAAGTGTTAGTATGAACAATCAGGTTTAGTAGAGAGAACAATGTAGTCTCGACCAGTATCACTATTCCAATGTCTTGCAGTAATTGTCTGAACGCGACTCTGTTTCGGACTGGCTCTGACTCGACTCTTGACTCGACTTGAACAACTGACTCGAACTACTGACTGACAATATTCAGTCACCCCCCCACGAGGGTGTCATGTGGCACAAGGCCTTTTTAACGTGGGCATTCCCGAGCCATTAGGCTCGGCCAAAAAATAACCCATTTGAACACGTATAAACGGGCTCTGGGCCGGTTTTACCTCCCCGAAGGAGACTCCGCCCTTCGGCGTAGCCTCCTTCGGGTTCCTCCCGCCCGTAGGAAGAGAGTTTAACCGAACGGTCGGTTCAGAGGTGAACGACTGACTGACTTCCTGCTTACTCCTGGGGCGTAGTATTTATTAAATATGGAATAGTCCATTATTATTATTATGGGTAAGATACCATAACAAGTATATATATATATATATATATAAATATGTGTATATATATATATATATTCGTATAAACAATACACTACATTTAGTTGTTTCTCTCTGTCGAATGATGATAGCACAGTTGTAGAATCTCTGACTGACACCAAATCGCTTGAGGCATTTGGATACTAGTCGCACTGAGAAGCTGTGATACAGCGAAACAGTACTGTCTGCGAATGACATAAATCACATCTTGAAAATATATTTGAATTGAGCACTGTTGAGTGATAGGCTAATTCTATAAACAACAGGCACGGATGTCTTTTCAAACGTTACCACCTACAAATGATATTATATATACAAAATTCCACACTTACAAAAATTCTTCGTAGTGTCAGTCTTTTTAGGCTTACTACTACCCATTCATTACTTCCTTCTTCCCTATTCTTTCCATAACTTCTCTCTATCTCAATTTTTTAAAAGAACTTGACCAACCGTTATTTTTCTTCTTCCCCCACTTCCCTGTTCCATTGCTTTCCCTTTCCCCTGTCAATCTATTATATAAGTTCGGGGTATTCTGCTTCAATTGCTAAATGATGGTTATATATATATATATATATATATGCGAAATATAGACTCTATATATAGCACCTGAAGATTGCACTTCTGCATGTTACTCCGTGCCGTTTTATCGACGTGGGATAATATTTATAACCACTAATATATACTTAATAGCTCTGCTATTTTCACATTGAGCACTATTTTTATAACACCTGAGAAAGAAATGCATACGTATGGGCAAGTATATATGCGTATATGCATGCTTTTTATCATGCATATATCTATCTATCTATCTATCTATATATATATATATATATATATATATATATATATATATATATATATATATATATATTTCATTGCATACGACAGACAATGTGCTTTATTTAGTTATTTAAAATATTTAATCCTTGAAACTTGGTAAATGTATAGCCGAAAGCGCTCGGATAAAAATAGCATTCGGACGGTTTTTTTTATATAATTTATCATCCGAAAAAAAAAATATTAGATCGCATGAGAAATCGTACAAAAAACCAAATAAAAGCACCTTGTCTGTTGTATTCATTGAAATGTGCATGAAAGAATTATTGCTGCCTAAATACACAAATATATGTGTGTGCGCGCGTTCGTGTGTGTGTGTGTTTAGGCAGCAAATTCTCTTTTAGGCATGTCTGATTGAATAAATGGCAAATAATATGTCTACTTATTTTTATAATATTTTCATATTTACAAATATTTTCCGTATATTACAATTGAATAGTCCAAGAAATGCGCTGTAATACTGACAGTCACTTTTATTTCCAAAAAACAAAGTATTTGGGAAATAAAATTTATTCTCACTGTTAAAGAAAAAATAATATGTAAATTTGAATATATTTTTGTTATTTCTTTTAACTTATATATTTTTTTAATCAATTCGACCCAAGACAAAACTGCCAATAAGACGCAAGGGTCTTCTGAAATCTTTGTAAGGAAGTTAAAATTCAGTCCTAATAGGAAGCATGGGATAAATCAATACTCTTGTTCAAAAGCCCGGGTAGGGGTAAAGTAAACTGGACATTGATGAATCTATCTACTGTTATGGTGTAGAAAAATAATTGCTAAATACAATTTTAGATTTTATACGGAGACAGTATAACTATAGAGTTGAAGTAGTTTTGAGAAGAGACCGGAAACACAATCCTAAACAGGAAACAAGGTGTAAACTTCTACAGGTGTTCAAGCACCGAGGAATAGTGTAGATGTTATTACGTCACTCACATGTTTGCGTTTGTGTTTTATGTGTGTGTGTGTATTTATGTGTGCGGCAGGATATACGAACAAATACGTATATACAATGATGTTCGATAAAAGTGACTCACCTGATTTTTTTTTAACTAAAAATATTTTTCGTCTATTGTTTTTGGGGTTAAAATGATTTTTAATCTTACTAATATAAAGACCCCTTCCCGACGACCTAGGAAAAAAAAGTTTATTCACCCTAAGGTATTCTATTGATAATTATAAATTTGGATATAAATGAGATTCAGGAAAAAAAACTCTGTGCAAAAAAAATGTGACTCAGATATCGCATTCTAATGATTAAATTGGTAAATTTAATGAGCATTTACCAAAATATTGAAAACTATTTTACAATACACTCAGAATAATATTCTAGAGAATTCTAGAACAGCTTAAATTAAACCTAGAGTAGTCCAGAATATTCCAGAAAGCCTCATACAGTATAAAAACAGCTTGAAACAGGCACTCAGAACCACTTAAAGCATCTATTATTGCCCTCTCAAAAGCAGGTAGATCCACAAGAGAAATTGCAGAAATTGCTATAACCTCGCAATCAACTGTCTCTCGAGTGCTGAGGGCACATAATGATGCCACTCATGCCCCAAGGAAGGAAACAAGGGGACGAAAGAAAAAGATTGATGATAGAACTGGCAGGATAATCAAGAGAGAAATTGCAAAGTATAGGACTATAACTAGCCAAGAAATTGCAGCCCGTCTAAGCAAAGATCAAGGTATTAGTCTTGCCTCTTCAACAGTTCATCGGTGGCTGTTAGAACAGGGCTACAAATCTTGTACTCGAATGGTTAAGCCGCTAATAAGCAAAGCCAAAAAAGCTAAGAGACTTGAATGGGCTCACTATTACAAAAATTTCACCGCAGAAGATTGGAAGAATGTTCTCTTCTCCGACGAAACGAAACTTCAAAAATTCAAAGGATAAGCGATGATAATCCGAAGAAGCTTTGAAAGTTCTTTGAATTTAGTAGTAAGTACTGTCAAGCCGCCGTTCAGTATAATGTTCTGGGGATGCTTTTTCTTTGTCATGAAACTGGTTTCTTAAAACCTATTGAAAAGACCCCCAGGAGCGAGCAGTACAAGAGAATTTTAGAGTCTTGTCTGCTCCCTCCGGCTGAAAGGGTGCAAATCGACCCCACCAAGCTCATTTTTATGCAGGATTATGCTCCCTGTCACAAATCAAAATTGATGAAAGAATACTTTGATGGGAAGCAGGTGAGTGTTATGGCCGCCCCAATCTCCTGACCTCAACCCCATAGAAAACTTATGGAGCATTATAAAGTACAGGCTCTCGAGAAAGGAGTTGAGCAACAAAGAGGATTTGATTGTAAATTTCGTATCCGAATGGAATTCAATGCTTGAAGATGAGATTTGCCAGAACCTATACAAGTCAATGCCAAAAAGGGTTGAAAAGGTTATTCAAAATAAAGGAGAACCCATAGATTATTAAATATTTCGAACTATATTACCTATTATAAATAAATTATACCTCTATTATTCTTTATTTAAAGCTGTTCGGTCATTTTTCTATTGATTACTAGTTGCAGGAAATAAGTGAGTTAATTTTTTGCACAGAGTTTTTCCCTAAATCTCATTTATATCCAAAATTATAATTATCAATAGAATACCTTAGGGTGAGTAAACTTTTATACTAGGTGGTCGGGAAGGGGTCTTTATATTAGTAAGAATAAAAATTAGTTTGACTCAAAAAACAATAG
>CAHIKZ030001691.1:1395000-1440000 GCA_903632075.3 Acanthosepion pharaonis
TCTTCCAAAAAGTAAGAACCAATGACGCCAGCTTTTCCAACAGTACACCAAAACGTCACTTTTTGGCTGTGTACTTGCCTTTCGTGCAGTTCCCTCGCATCTTCAAAAGCCCAATAACGACAATTCTGTTGATTCACCATGCCATTGAGATGGAAAATGAGCTTCATCACTTATTAACAAAATGAGGTTGTCATTTGTTTCAAAAATTGCTTCCATCTGACGTGCAAAGTAAAGCCACTGTGCATAGTTCCCTGGTCTCAACTGTTGCCAACTAACCAATTTTTAGGGATGGCAATACAGTTCTTCATTAAAAATACGCCTTACCGAACGATTATTGATGCCAAGTTCAGTAGCATGCCTCCGAGCAGAGCGATTCGGACTGCGTAGTTAAGATTTTCTGACGCGTTATACATTTTCTGGGGCGCGTACCGTTCGTGTAGCCCCCCACGTCACTGTTATTCATTAGTGTACCTAATGTACGAAGTGGATGGACCCAACGTAAGGTTGTATTGCGGATGGGAACAGCCTGGTTTCGGTGAATGTTGAATCGGCGACGAAACTCACCATAACTTCAATAGATAAGGGAAAAAATGCTAAGACACCACGGACCGAATATGTCTATCTACCTGGGACTGAGTAATAACCATTTCAGAAAGATACCCTCTCTCTGCCTCACCCCCTACTACTTATGTAAATGTTAAGCATGATAGGGATTGATTTGATTCGCAATTTACGTATCCTTGATTCCTTGAAACTTTTATGTATTCTAATCCAAGGTAACGTCATGAAAGTTGCTCACTTTCACGTTTGCTATAGTCATGATTTTAAGGTCGAATGTCTACAACACTGACGAGCTGTGATACAGTGAAATAGTCTATCTGTGGGTGACAATATATATATATATATATATATATATATATATATATATATATATATTAGCCCCGTTAGTGTCTGTAGAATTTTAAACCGCCCCACTACAAATAGATCATTGTTTTTTTTTTGTTTTGTTTTGTTTTGTTTTTTTTTACTTTATTAGTTCGTATACTGTATTGTCCTACAATTGATCGGGGATATTATGTATGGTCCTAGTTTTAGCTTTATTGTTAAGAATTATGACATTAGCGCACTTTCAATACATTTTCTTGTCAATGAATCCTTTTCTCTTCTGATTAGACTTGGATGTATTAAGTCGAATGTATTATCTTGAAATACCAGTATGTTTGTCTTTGTCTGTGTGTGTGTGTGTGTGTGTGTGTGTGTGTGTGTGTGTGTGTGTGTGTGTGTGTGTGTGTGTGTGTGTGTGAATATTAAATACGCATCTCGGTTAATGTGTATTAATTTATTTCTATATATATAAGTATATTACATATTTCACATAAAATATAAGACATAATTATATATATATATATATATATATATATATATATATATATATATATATAGAGAGAGAGAGAGAGAGAGAGAGGGGGGGTAGAGAAAGAGAGAAGCCTTTGCGAAAACCAAACACGTGAGTTTATCGTGTTGAAGTCAGTCAGTGGATGCGGGAGTTGGTGACGTGTGACGTCACACTCATTAACAACGCTTTGTCATTATCTATCCACCTCTAATGAGCTGTTTGTCTCTACGAGGAGGTTGGGGCTGCCAGTGGGTCGGTTGGCGGGCTGACTGGCTCGCGTTGGGTTGATGGATATCAGTGTAAGTCGGTGCTGAGCGGGAACAGGAGCGTCGTCGGCAAACGAGAGGCAGCGGGAAAAAGAGAAAAAATCGAGTGTACTTGAGGCTTAGTGGTCGGTCGGTCGGTTGGAGTACGATCTAGGAATTTAAAGAAACCGGATAAAACGGAGAGGGGTTGTATGGAGAATGGGTTTTGAATAACGGGTACTTTTAGGAACGGTAAATGAGGTGTTGGCCACCGGCAGCTTTGGTTCTCCGGTTCTGTCGACGTTACTGTGTTTGGCCGACGTCTCTTTCTTTGCAGAAATGCTGGGGTCGGACTAATGATGAAGGCACATTTCAAAAACAGATTAGTGATGCGTATCAGTAAACCTACTCTGTCATTAGGTCAAACATATTGATCTTCCGCCAATAACGAAAAGCAAAGGATCGATTTAAAGAGATGAGCAAATGAAAAGGAAAAAAGACTTTTTTTTTTCTGTTCAACATAGAGATATATAAACACAGAGAAAGACAGAGGTTGGAGTGATGAGAGAGCAAACATGTTTGTTGTTACGAACGCAACATCGTTTTAACGGTGTTGAAGGGTCCGGGTAGTTGGGAGGTAGCAACGTTTGTTGATGTTTAAATCAATAGGTGCGAAGACATGCACCTGGACCGGTCGGCCTGCTCCCAGCCAAGAACAAGTAACAAGGCTTCGTTATTTATACAAAATTTTCTATTCCTCTTTCCAGCAATTATAATAGTCTTTTCCTTCCGCCATTACTTCAACACCACTACTCTCTCTCTCTCTCTCTCGTCTATTCGCGTGCTTTCTTTTTCATCTCTCTCAAAGTCTTTTTTCTTTCTTTTTCTTCCCTACTCTCACTCTTTCCCTATCTCTATCTCTATCTCTCTCACACACATACTCTGTGTGCATTTTCTTGTTTTCTTTTCTTTTCTGTCTTTCTCTTACATTCTCTCTATCTCTCGTTTGTTCTCCTCATTTACAGTTTCTCTCAATCCCTCTCTTCCCTCTCCCTCCCTCTCTCTCTCTCTCTTTATTTTTTACTGTCTCTCTTTTTATATGCCATTTCTTGTTTTCTTTACCGTTCTGTCTTCCTCTTATTTCCTCTACCGATTGATCATACTCTTTTTCTCTCTTTTCTCTCTCTATCTTTCTCTCTTTTTTTTTTGTTTTTGTTTTTCTGTCTCCCGCCTTCGGTCTTACTCTCTTTTTTCTCTCCGTTTCTCTTCTCATTATTCATTCTCTCTTTTCTGTTGCCCACTCTCTATGTTTTGTTTGCTTTCTTTGTCCCTTTTAGTTTTTCTTGTTGTCCTCATTTCGTTCTCTCTCTCTCTCTCTCTCTCTCTCTCTCTCTGTATTGCACCTTTTTCTCCTTCTCACACTGTTTTTAATCCTTTCTTTGTCGCCCTTTCTTTATCACGTTGTCTTTATCACCCTTTCCCTCCCTCTGTCATTCTCTCTTTTCTCTTATTTACTGTCTTGATTATTTCCTTTGTCTTTTTTCTTCCTGTCTTCGTCTTACAACATTGAAAATCAATGCAAACATAAGACACATTTGAAGTGGAGTATATTCAACGAGTACAAGTCCTCAGTTGGTCATCACAAATGCTTACCGAATGTTCGTTACCCAAGTTATCTCCCGGAGACTCTATTTTAATTAAAAACCATCGGAACCAATTTAGAACAGTATAGAGAAAGATATTTTCCTCAAATTAAGTAAAGTATTAAGAAACAATATTTTTTTTAGAAATAAAGCTAAGGGTATTGAACTGTTAGGTAATATCGGTCGTCCTACATGTCAATGAAAGGTGGACAATCTCGTCGCAGATGTGAAAAGGAGTCGACGCGATAGAAATGTGAAGGTGGCTGAGAATACCATGGACTGAACATGAGAGCAATGAGGAAGTTTTTAGATAATATGAAAACAAGAGCGATACTTCGAATCAGAATGGGACACTTCAAATGTTCGGGAGCATAATAAGGAAAGTGGGATTGGAGAATTTGACACTCACAGGTCATATTGAAGGTGAGAGGAACAGAGAAAAGCAGCTAATGTCCTACCTAAAGAGCTTTTGTAAATGGTTTGTAGAACAAGTATTAGATGAGATAGCGAAAAGACAAAATACACTAAAAGCGAAAATAGACAGAAAAAGAGAGCCAATACCACCCACGTCCTCTAAGGGGCGTGGTACATGGAAGAAAAAGACTGCCATTTACTTAACCCATGTATTTTTTGTTCATTTTGGTTAATTCGTTATTTGTTTTTAATTTCATTGCATTGAATACTGTTGCCATATATGGTCTGGTGCCCCTTCTGTTCATTTCGTTGTCCTCGACAAAATCCAAAGAAGGATAGGCAATGTGACAGGTCCTGATCTGGCATCTCGTCTACAGTCACTTTCTCAGAAACGTGCTCTGGCTTTCCTCTGTCTTCTCTACAAATATATTCATGGCAACTGCTCCGACGAGCTACTTTCACTGGTTCCCAAACTGCATGAATTTAAGCGCGTACCTGGGTTGGCGTCTCGGTCCCATCCTTTCCCCGTCGAAATGGTTAAATGTAACCGCTTCTTCTACTCCAACAGCTTCTTATCTCGCACTTCCCGACAATGGAACTCCCTTCCTCTTACTTACTTCCGTGATAGCTATAATCTTCCAATATTCAAGTGTAATGTCAATCGACATCTTCTGATGCCTTGATCTTGGTCCCGCCCTTCTTTTCTCAAACACCCCGCTTTACTCTTGCTCTCACTCTCTGTAAACCTTTGCATGTTAGTGGCACTCCCGCCTTACTTGGGGGGATAAGCTTTAAAAGAATCTCTGTGAAGTTGATTTTTAGCCGCCATGCTTATTTTATATATTACTAAATCCGAAATCGCATTGGGATAGCCAATGATGCTTTCCAAAACCTAAGAAGAGTTTTAAGAAATAAATAGAAACAAAGAAAAGAGTACTGAACTGTCCTTTTATATGGTAATGAATGTTGGACAATCTCCTCGAAGATGAAGAAGAGACTTAAATCAATATAAATCTCGTTCCACAGAAGAATGCTGGGGATACCATGGATCGAATATGTGAGCAACGGCCAAGTTTTAGAGGAAGTAGTAGCAAAAAAGAAAGAGGAAGGAAGGCCTGGAAAATCCGATACACAGAGGACAGATTGAAGGCAGAAGGACCACAGGAAAACAACGCATAACATACTTTGTGAGCTTGAGTAAATGGATATTGGAATTGGGTTTAGAAGAACTAACAAAAAGACAAAATTTCTTAACAGCTACAAAAGACAGGAAATTGTAGAGAGTCATGATGGCCTACATCCTGAGCAGACACGGCGCATGTCCTCACCCTTGTACTCAGTGAATATTCCGTTTTTGGTTCATTCATTCCTTGTTTAAAATCTTATTGGAGACAGTCTTGTTTATTTTACTCGTTAATACTTGAGATATACTCTTCCAAATTATATTTGGCAACAAATGATGCCTGGAGGCATGTTATTCTAAGTGTTTATATTTACTTAAAGCTGACAACTCATCTAAGACTCGATAGTCCTCAGAAGCATTTTGGTCAGTTTATAATTACGTTTTTATAAAATATATATTCCTTAGCATGTTTTGGTTCAATTTTTTTCTCTTTTCTTTTAACTCTTTTTACACTTGACACTAACCCACATTTTAGAATCAAATATAGAATCTTTTTGTTTCCAAAATAAATTAGCAGTTACTTCGGAAGATTGCACGCCATGTTTTTATTTATATCTGTCGTCTGTTTTCGTGTTTACTAATCAAGATGTTATGAATTTTCTTTTCTTTTCTCATTCGTGTGTGACGGAAAGAAAAGTCAGCAATATTGATGAAGAATACATAAAGTTATTGATAGCATTATTTGCGCAGGAACATTCGTAGAATCTAATTAGAATGTGTCTTTTATGTAACCATGTTGGCATGAAGTATTGATCAAATATGTCCCGGAATCACGCCTTCACCCCAAAGATACATGTGATAAAATGGATAAAAGCTTTGGTTGAGAAATCCAAAGAGGGACTTAACCCAAAGAGCTGTAAGTTCAATACCTGACCACAACCAGCAGACAGAGCTTAGAGAGTCGAGTTACGAAAAGGAATCAACTGAAACAGAGATATCTATAAAAAAAGGCATGATATGTGTACGTTAGAACAATATACTACCGTGAAATAAATAAAGTGTTCGATTTGAAATTTCTACTTGTAACACCTAATGAAGGTGCGTAAAACGGCCGAAACGTTGTGCCCATAGCAAAAAGGACGAGGATAAGAGTGTAAATAGTTGTGTAAATAATTACAAAACCTCGTCTCAGAAATATACATATAGGTCACACTTATATTTGATCGTACAGATAGACATTGACTTTTCTATTGATTCTGTTTTTGTTTTATGGCATATCAACATCTTTATGGGTCTGTCTATATTTCTGAGATGAGGTATTATGTACATTATTTACATTATTCGGACTATTGTCCTCATCTTTTTCGCCATATTTATCACAACGTTTCGGCCGTTGTACGTTCCGGTCTTCTTCAGATGGTTGGAATTTCGAACTGAACCCTTTATTTCGCTCACTGTCCTCAAGGACACATGGCACAGTGGATAAGGCGTTAGTTAGATCCAGTGACAGGACCCAAAGAGTGTGAGTTCAATACATGTTTAAGGCAGTGGAGAACTTTCAGAAGGAAATTAACAGGAGATAACTGATAACTGACATCCATCAAACATGGCACGTGGAACTAGAACAGTCTACCCCAGTGAGCGAAATAAAGGGTTCAGTTCGACATTCCAACCACCTGAAGAAGGCCGGAGCGTATAACGACCGAAACGTTGTGATAAATACGGCGAAAACGACGAGGACAATAGTCCGAATAATGTAAATAATCTCTATGGGTTATTTAATGTCAAAATCTAAATATTTCGAACGCATTTGTATGCTTTCAACTATAGATAAAATCTATTATTAATTCTAAAATAAAATGTTAAACTGGTGATTTTGCTATGAAAATTAAATTTGGCGATTTTATTGTAAATATGTATATTTGGGAATTATTTAATATAAAAATGTATTGCTGGTATTTTTACTATAAAATGTATTTTTATAATTTCATAGTGTTTTATTATTGCTTGTGGGTTGAGTATTTGCTCATAACTAGGACCCTAACAGGTGCTACCACCTCGGAAGAAGGGAGACGTAGGAACAACAGCAATTAATCGATGGTCCCACGCTTCTCAAAACCTTCAGTCTCCCTTTTAGAAGCCTTGCTGCCAGATGTAGTTTATCGTTATACCCGGGTCTGTAAACATTCGTAGTGTTTATATTTGAGTCTACAGATGTGTTTTATTTATATTTGAATCAAAAAAGAAATCTGATAGTGTGGACAAGACAAGATACAGGCATTATTATTCTACCCAAGTCTACTTAAATCATTAACACAATGCGTTTGTCTCTTGTTAAGCTAAATAAATTTAATTCACAATAATAACACTTTCGTCTTTTTCTCTGTTTATTTATATCACCTACGCTATCAACACGATGCTTCCAATATTGAATTCAAGAGATAACTTTGAAAGTTTCCTACTCTGTGAATTAGATTTATTTAGTTCGTTTGATGAAATACAAAGACTTCCGCAAATGTCTTCTTTTTGTCATTTGAATTTTTTTTTTTTTTGACACTTGCTTCTCAGCAGAGCGCTAAGTAGAAAACATTTCATGAATTAAATTCGCTTTAAGGCTGACGGCCATAACACTGTTTGAAAAACTAGTTCTCGTACGATCACCGAAGTTAAGCAACGTCTAGCCTGGTCAGTGCTTGATCGTGCAGGTGGTGTAATGGATCACCTCTCGTGATTTGAAAATCGGAGAGCCGAGTTCCAATTCCAGTCGGGTTCGTTAAAATCACTTACGCCGAAATAACCGTGGGAAAATTTATGAATCCACCTCTTCCCCAGCTATGGGTTAATTAGTAAAACTTTTACCAGTAAAAAAATCATTATTATCACAAAAAATTCTTAGAATCTAAAAATATTTTCTCGCTTTAAATAGACTGCAAAAGATTGATAAGCCGTAAAAATACAAATCTAGCTATCAAATTTGTTTTTTTTTTTTTTTTATTATATAGATTTTGCTCGTTGTTTTCGTTAAACTGATTCCTTCATTTACACTTACCACCAATTTTAAACCAAATAATTTAAAACAGTGGCGAAATCTTTATTTTTATTTAATAGCTGTTCTTTATTCAACAGATTTCTCTAGGAATATATCAGTATATTTATCTATCCATCCATTTATGAGTGCCATCCACTTTTGTAAAGAGTTACTTCGCTACTGATGTAATGAATATGCATACACCTGGTTTCCCCCTCACAGTAGTATGATTGGCTGGTGCCAGCCATAAATACAGACTGATGTGGAGGTACAGGGCGACGCCTATAGTCTTCGCCTATTGCCTACGTCTATTGCCTACCACTACGACGAGGACCAGTCCATTACGTTTCCCTGCTAGATTGTCCTACCCGGTTACAGTAGTTGCTACTTCGAACAAATATATCCCTTTCCGGGACATATCAGCTACATAGCGATGCTCTGAAGTAAATAAAAGATTGGTTTTATTTCCATGAGAATCATAACTAGTTAGATATTGAACACGTTTTTTCCACGACATAAAAAGAGGGGTTCTGAATTCAAGTGAAAATCTGACTGAACTTTGGCAATAAGAGATTTATAAGATGAATCTTTTACGTTTTACTTATCCATTGAGTTTCTTGTATTATTTTACCTACTGTAGGGATACGAGGGTTTAAGGGTTAGCTTTAATAGATATTAATGGATATTTCATGGATATTTCATGGATAGCTTTAATGGATATCCTTTAATGGGTAGCAGCACGGAAAGCAAAATCAGAGAACATGGTTCGAATTTGAGTCGAGTTTGTTACATTCATTTACGCTCAAACAACCTTGGGAAAAAATATGAATGCATTTTTTTCATCTCAGCAGTGAGTTAAATAGCAGGAATTATTCTTAAAAATATTATTAATGCAATATTCACTCACAATAAAAAGAAGTATTCTTTCAATACGCAAAAAAATGGTTTCGGTTTTAAATAACCCTAAAGAGGTTTCTAAGCCGTCAAATACAACAGAACTAATCAGTCATTTACCCCCTACTTTCTGGCAAGATCATTTTCAACTAGGTAACTGATGAAACTGACATGTACTGAGACAGCTCCGCTGACCAAATTATTAGTCAAAATCCCATTGTCAAAATCCCATTGACTGATTGGGCAGGTTTAGCAAGTTTTATATTGAAACGTTTCCTTCTGCTAGACTCTTTGCCAACCAAGACCAGTGTGTTCTGCTTTTTAACTCATAGCTGTGGTGGGGAGACAATTGATGCCTTCTTATCTTTACCAATTGTAATTTGGAGAAATTGAACGCAACGATATCTGTTAGAATTTCAACTCGCTAATCATATTTTCTAAGACGATAACCGCTACGCTAGACGCTCTTCCGTTTTGCTATGGCATCGCAGGCAAAGTTAGTCACCATTTTGAACGACTTATTCCTTATATAATTTACCGTCTTTTTAACAAATTATCGTTAACAGAGCCCAAGCCTCTTTCAATATCTACACCCTCGTGAAAATTATTGGAAACAAAACGAATAAATCTGTTATTATTTACAAACAATGGCCGTAGGATATCTAATCGATAGTCGAGACAATAGTGTCCAGACGTGATAAAAATCTGACGCAAAACAAATTTCATCATACACCCGGAAAATAGATTTATGTTACTGCACACTACTGCAATTGATCTAATCTGAGGAAAAAATAGAAATTAATTACACCCCGTCACTCCAGTGGGTGTGAAACTGAACGTATGCTGAAATAAAGGGGACTAAAGCAGTTATTCCAATTAAGGGTGTAGTCCTCCACAATTTTCAACCAGGCTAGAGACCATCTATACCAGCCGCCAAGCTATAATTTGTTTGTTTTTTTATGTGTGTGTGTGTGTGTGTTTTCTATCAAAGCAACATCCACAGAACTGGACGATTCTTCAGAGAGGAAGAGGTTCAAATTTATTTACATATAACTGGACGGAGAAGCGATTTCATACTTCTCCTAAAGACATTAAGGCGAATATAAAGTTAAGCAGGTAGCAATTAAACCTGGTCACCCGATACCATTTTTCAAATTAATAACCCCTACGCTAATTCAAACACTCATTTGTCAGGAAAGATTCGTAAGGAATATTTTTTATCAAATCCTTATTGACAAGTAATTTTCAGTTTTCTTAATTCCTGTTCTTTTAGTATTCTCTCTCCTTAACACTTTGATCCCTGACCACCGCTTTACCGGCGGTAGGGAAAAATGACATAATGCGCGGACCCCGGTTGAACAGTGGTAGAGAAAAATGACTTAAAGTCCAGCCAGTGGTTAAACGGTGGGTAAAAACACATGTAACTATTTTTATATCTAGCGTAAAACATTACATATTAATTATTTGCGAAGTTTGACTCAGGAGCTTAGGTAAAAGGCTTAAAAATGTTCAGAAACGCAGACTTCAAAGGGTTAATAATACTTGTATTTCTTCTTTTTTTCATATACTTTCACACTCAGTTACTTATTATGCCTTAGTAGCTTTATTGCCTTGATTGGGGTGAAATGATTAAAAAATAAAATACATGTCTTGCAATCCATTTTTTAATTTTGCCATCCACACACTGTGACCAACTACGTTTTCGTCAACCTTTTACCAGACTATGTTAAGAATAATAAATTGTTGTCTGTGAGGAGAGGGGAATAAAAAAAACAACAAGCTAAAAACACCCCAATGATATATATATATATATATATATATATATATATATATATACACAATATGGTTATAAACTATTTACAAGAAACTAAACAAAATCATGTCAGTAATAACCCCACACCATCACCACCACAAACCTTAAATGTGGTAGAAATATCAGTTAACTGGACGAAGTCGATGCGGGACTATAAGAATATAGAAAAACATTCATCCATCCCAAGCACTCACACAGACATGAACTCATTCTGACACAACAACAAATACGAAAGGCACCCTGCATCCACCGGAGAACTGACATCACTGACCACCTAACGAGGGAGGGAATGGAGAGTTAAACTAAAGGAAAAAAGAGGGACAGAAATAAAAAGGGGCAATGAGCAAACACACCCTAGCTAAGTTTACTGGAAAAGAAAAGAAAAACTAAATATTCAAAAACCTACTTCTAGCTTAAATCCAGGGATGGGTTGCACTTAAATTGCCTCGTCAGACCTAGACTTGAATCTAGATGTCAGGAATGCCGTTCTACACATTCAGAATTGTCGAAACTATCGTCTGTATACAGAATGGTTAAAAAAAATTCTATAATCTCTAAAGAAGACAATCCTGCATTAGATTCTGTAATTTAGCGCTACATAATCACAAAGAGATTTACTATATAAAAAATACAAAACATAATGTAGTAGATAAGAAAATTAAACATATGAGAAGCATTAGGGGAGCATTTGTCTAACAATGTAACCTGCTTCTTCTTCTATATGTTGAGTCCATTCAGGCGATGTTGGATATGCCGTCCTTTTTAGCTCTTAATGAATTGTGTCTTTTTTTTTATTTCTAGGGTACATAATGAGGAAAGATGCCTTGGAAAATTCGATAATCATGAGAAGAGATGGAGTGACAGAGGAAAACAACGTATAACCTACCCAGTAAATGGTTGGCAGAACAGGGTTAGGATGCTAAAACCTGTAGATTTGTTATCATGAGTCCTTCTTGTCCTCAATCAGTTCTTGTGAGTGTCATATTTTGCAAGGCATCTTTCCTTATTATATATCCTATAAATTTCAACTGCTTATTCTAGACTAGCAGTAGAGCCCGGCGTTGCACGGGGATGTAACAGTAAGAGATAGATCAAGTATCGACAATCATAAAGACTGAAAAATAAAATAGACAAAGATTATTGTTTAAGGTTGACGGACACGCATGTCTTAATTAGTTTTTTTTTTTTTTTTTTTTCTTGCGTTTTTACGAATTGGTCAAACCCAAAATCAAACAAAAACATTGTTCTAAATCGTTATGAGTCTACCGATTGAATAGAATTTTTCAATTTTATTATAAACAATTGCCTTGTAAATGGAATTTTTAAAGTATTCTGAATGTAAAAATAAAGAAAAAAGTGTGTAAGACAATAAGAAACACTACCTGCCAAAAAAAAGTGAAGTTTTGTTGAAATCGGTTGAAAAATGTAGGAAATCCGATCCTATATATAAACGAACACACACGCACACACAACCTGGGTTTTATAATAAATATAACTCGATATGAGTTGTACCCCTTTCATTCTCGAAACAGCGATGCCTCTTAATCGTGTTTTCAAATTGATTTCGTGCAAAAACGATTGTGTTTTTTCAATTTTTGGCACTGTCAGAACCACCGCAAGGTAATTTTACGTAGTCCTGTGAAGATTTGTTGAAATCGATTGAAAAATGTAGGAAATCCGATCCAATATATAAACGAACAGACACACACACACAACCTGGGTTTTATAATAAGTATGATGTTAATTATAATTATCCTTTTTGTTTCAATTTCCTCTAAAATGTTTGTCGTTGCTCACGTGTTCACTCCATGATATTCTCAGCATCATTTTGTAGAACCAAACCAGAATTCTGTTGCTTGAAGTCTCTGCTTCATCTTTGAGGAAAATGTCTAGCATTTTCTGCAATATAGGAGGGCAATTCAGTACCCTTTCCTTTGTTTCTAATGAAATCTCCCCATTTCTTAATACTTCGCTTAGCTTTTAGAAGACATCTTTAGCTATCTCAATGCGCCTTCAGATTTCGGTGTTGCACTTTACATCGACTGTTAAAATTTTAATTGCTGCACTTGTTTGATTTTGGTATCTCCAAGTTCCAATTTGCATGCTGGGCTGTTGCTTTTACTGACAACTATGCATTTCGTCTTCTTGTAATTCATGTTTAGTCTATTCTTCTCGCTTTCCTTCACTACAAACTAGGAGTTCATGTAGTTTTCTTTGTGCTTCTGCTATCAATACTGCGTCGTCTGCATATCTTATGTTTTTAAGATTATGTCTGTCAATAATGAAATCTTGTAGAACTCCTAATTCTCTCAGAGTGATCTTACTGTCTAGGTTTAATAAGTCCGGTGAGAAGCTATATCCTTGTCTTACAACCCTATATTTTGGGTCATAATTAATTTTCTATCCGTATGCAGGCGGTTTGCTGCCAGTAGATGTTCTTCCCTAATGTATCAAAAATTCTTAGCACTGGCAACAGTCACGTGCTTGTCAATTTTTCCCGCCAGAATCTATCTTGCATATTTTTAAGTCTACCTTTCACCATGCATTAGATATTCCTGCTATATCTGGTCTGGTACTTCTGCTATGCATTTAGAGATTCTTGCTGAAACCCAAATACGAATCTGTCACGTTATACGTCCTGATATGACACCTCGCCTGAAGTCTCTTTTTTTTCACCATTAGAAAATAGCTTCCCTCTGTTTTTGCTATAAATATTTCCATTCTAGTTGTTTTAGTGCACTTTCCTCGATTAATAAATTTAAATTCAGTACTAGATTGGCAGCTAGGTCTCTTGATTTTACAGTTGAAATTGATAGAAAAAATTTCATCACCCCCTTGCAGAACTCTCTTCCGGTTTTATTTTTGTTTTTCAGTCATCTTTGATATTCAGCAATTTAAATACACTTTCAATCGTTGTCTTCTGCCTCTTTACGCCCGTTCTTTTATTGTTCACTCTCCTTAATAATGTCTTTAATTTTTCTCATACACTTTCACACTCCGAAATCTATTGCGTCGTAGTGGCTTTATTGCCTTTATAGGTGTTAAAAGATTAAATACAATTAGATGGTGTTGGAGTCACAAAGTACAAAACTTCTTCAACATGTCGTTTCTTGAACATCCAAATTTTGATTTTAAATATTAAGGAGACACAGACAATTTGAAAAAAAAAAAAAAAATCCTCCCGGCGTTGAACTGGTCTTTATCAGGAAAACAATTCATTTCCATTTCTCTTCGAGCCGTTTGTTTTACCTTAAGCAACAACTGAGATTTCTTGTATTCTTACATTGAAGCTATTCAGAAAAACCGTTAAAGAAAGTGAGAAATCAATTCTTTCTTTTCTTTCAAGCTTACAGTCTGAAGCTGAGGAAACGGCATCAACGAAATTATACAACTGATGTGAATCGGGACCTGAAGGCATTATTGCAAACATTGCAAATCAATAACGTCATTATATCGCCGAGATGATGAATTGTGATTTGGTTGAAGGCGCGTGTCATTTGCTTAAAATAAGAAGGAAGCGATATAATTGTATCGTCATTTAGAAGGAACAATCAATGAGATATTAGAAATGAGCAAAAGAATATATATATATATATATATATATATATATATATAGATAGATAGATAGATAGATAGATAGATAGATAGATAGATAGATTTAAACAAGTAATGATAGATAGATTTAGACAAGTAATGATAGATAGATAGATAGATAGATAGATAGATAGATAGATAGATAGATAGATAGATAGATAGATTTGGACAATAATAGATAGATAGATAGATAGATAGATAGATAGATAGATAGATAGATAGATAGATAGATTTGGTCAAGTAATGATAGATAGATAGATAGATAGATAGATAGATAGATAGATAGATAGATAGATAGATTTGGACAAGTAATGATAGATAGATAAGATTTGGACAAGTAATGATAGATAGATAGATAGATAGATAGATAGATAGATAGATAGATAAATTTGGACAAGTAATTATAGCTAGATAGATGTGTCTGTGTGTGTGTGTGCCTGTGTGTGTGTGTCTCTGTGTGTGTGTATCTGTGGACTGATTTCAAATTCAACAGACAATCAAAGGCTCTAATATAAATTACTTTCTGGCCCCACTTATCCTTAGAGATCCCTTACGCGTCTCTTCTTTCATACAATTTCGTCTCTATTTCATTCTAATCCGAAAAAGCCACAGGGAGCGAAATGTTTTCCATTTTGAGAAAGGCAGAGAGAAATTGAAAGATAGATGATACATTTATAATATAGAAATCATATAAAAGTGTTGAGAACTTATTTCCAATAGTCTATGTGTATTCGGACTATTTAAACGGAAAAGCACATTATTAGATGAGAACTGACGTATATATATATATATATATATATATATATATATATATATATATATAATAAAAAGGCTTAAACACTAATATTCCATGGTCATAATTTATTCCATTGGAACCGTAAATACGATCCAATTCATCAGACCTACAAATTCATTTATATATTTTGCATGTGTATGTGTATATTTACCACTAATATTATATATATATATATATATATATATATATATATATATATATATATATATATATATTCGAGAAATACAGTGTCTTTTTCAATATGTATATATCAACCGTAATAACATCTGAAGTAATGAAAGTGTCGAATTACAAATTAATCATTTTTACACACTCACACACACACACATATATATATATATATATATATATATATATATATATATATATATATATATTGCCATTTACTGACAGTTTCGCTGTATCACAGCTCATCAGCTGATTTTGCTTAAGTCAGAGATTTTCCCCCTAAGCTATATATATATATATATATATATATATATATGACAAACTTTTTTGTGACGCGTTTCATCCGTTAAGATTTCAGCTCATCAGTGTTGCTAGACATCCGGTTGCCTATTGCTAGGATCGAAACCCGGCTGAATTGGCGTCAATCGGAAAATCTTCCCCTTAGCCATAAGTGCACGACAGAAATGAAGGTGAATTTATGGTACATACTTTTAGATAAACACATAGTGACTGAGAGAACTCGATTCGTTTTATCGAAGAGTATTGCCTTAGTAGCAGTAATAATCACTGTTTACAAACTCACAGTTTCTCCCCCAAAAAGCTTAACTGAAATAATTTTTCAGGACCATATATATTGTCATGCACAGACAGAATGTTTCGCTGTATCACAGCTCATCAGGGTGACTAGACGTCCGAGTGCCGCTAGATAGGATCGGAATCCGGCTAGAGGAGTCACGGTAAAGAAGTGGATAGCGGCTCGGATTGAGGAATCCAAGAGCCGAATTCGAATTCAAGTCGAATCCATTACCTTCACTTACATGCTAATACCCTTGGGAAAGGTATGAATCCTGTTCTTCTCTCTCTCTCTCTCGCTATGAGTAAATAGCGGAACAGACTGGATTCTATAGGCTTGGATGGCAGCTGGTCTAGGAGAAGAACAACTGTGAATTCAAAAACCTGCGGAAAGTCGTTTGGGGTCATTGTGGTACATGGTGCACCAGGTCTCTGTATCCTGCCCTTCGAAAAAGTGTGGGTGGTTCTGCACAAAACCTTCACTACTATAATCAAAGCATATGTGCTGGTGTCTGGCCGTCGATTCCGAGGAACTGAGCTGCTTGACCCACATAAGTCGTATACGACGGAGATTCCACCATACACACATATATATATATATATATATATATATATATATATATATATATATATATATATATATATATATATATATATATATATATATATATATATATATATATATATAAAATAGATTAAGTCCGGCTATTTAATACATCTTCTGTTTGTACGTTAATATTTTTATAGATACAATTTATCTAAGTAAATGCCTTGTTTGTAATTAAACAGTATTAATTACATTCACCGGTCTGAATGTTCGAAAAATTCCGTAGAAAATATGTATCCTCCGACTGGAATCGAACCTGTATTCCTATACGGAAATATTATTATTATTATTATTATTATTATTATTATTATCATTATTATTATTTCCTTTGGTTAATCATCAACCACTTTTTTTTTTGTTTCATTTCATTTTTGGAAGTGCTATCTGATGATCCGGCGTCCTTTTAAAAGGACTCTGGTGAAATAAATTATTGTAACGGTACCTTAAAGTGGTCTGTTTTTCTTAAGAGAGATCGATTTTAAAATAATCCGAATTAATTACGAGTAATGATACTTTTTCTGTCAAAACCTGCGTTAGAGTGAGATAGATATAGACCGTTATAGATAATTGTACATTTCCTTCGGCTATTACAAGATTCAAAAGCCCTTCATAGTAGTGTGTTACAAGATGAGGTATGTGATATGAATGTAAGAGAAGCTAATTAAATACTAAGAGTTTCAAGAAAATAAATACAGTCTGACTCTTGAAATTAAGAGATTCAGTATTCGGGTAAGCTTCCACGTGACAGTCCGTCCCACAAATTAGCACTTATTGGGAAAATCTAAATTTTCTTATAATAATATAACAAAATTTACTATATTATTATAGGAAAATTTATTATATTATTATAGGAAAATTAATGTCATTGAACGTAGCAGGTTTGAGCTCACAGAAATGAAGTCTAGCATGACAAACCCTGTCAAATGCCTTCGAAATATTTAACGCAACAGACCGAGATTAGACATTCTTATGTAAAGCTTGACAGACTTTTTCAACAGTAATCGGGTTTAATAACATATTAGGTTCAAACACCGTCAAACTTGATTAGTACGTAGATGGGTGAGCTCTTGGGTGTCTCAGGGTCTGTGAGCTTGGAAATACAGGTAGAATAATGGATAATGGCTCGGAACCGTTAATCGGCGAACCGGGTTTCGATTCCCGTTGGGAACGTTATATTCCCTGACGCGAAAATACCCTTGGGAACATTATGATTCAAACTTTTCTTCCCCCACCTATGTGTTAATTAGTAAGATTTATACTATTAAAATCACTATCTCCCCACCACAACAAAATCTTACAATCTAAAAATATTTTCTGGCTATAAATAGGTTGATAAGACGTAAAAAACGAATCAAACATTCAAACAAGTAGTAAAGGTCGACACATCGGCATTTAACCTAGAGAAGCAAAAGCGTCGAAATGATTGACCAATTCGAAGTTTATCAGGACTTCTTCTACTTGACCAAACAATGCCAGAAGCCTAATAAGTGGACAGTCCGAAGTATCAAACGTTTTTCCAAATTTCTGAAAACGTTTTTTTTTCCAGATTTCTGTAAAGGTTTTCCAGATTTCTGAAACGGAAACAAAACGTAAACAAAGTAATTTCTGGAGAATGAATGGATTTATTTTTAAATTGGCACTTTTCTTGATTTAAACGTTATTTTTAGTGGATAACCTTGTTTGAGTAGACGCACAGTTTGTTTTTTTGGGTTTTTTTTTTTTTTAACAAGGTGCATTCCGTCTACCGTCTTAAAATAGGAACTGCAGAAGAGGATTTCCAATAGTCCCGAAAGCAAGAAACAGCGAAGCATTTATTGTAGAACTTGAAAAAAGAGGGGATCTGTTCTGAGGCATACTTCTTAAATACAATTATAGAGAAACCATCAATTCCACATGCTTTCTGAGGATCAAATATTCAAATGAGAGCAGAAACCAAGCACGCAAATCATTAGTATTATTATTATTATTTTTATTATTATTATTATTATTATCATCATAATCATTTTCATTATTATTATTATTATTATTATTATTATTATTATTATTATTATTATTATTCCTTTGGTTTCTAGTGTGTACACATTTCTTTCCGGGTCCTGATCTGAGATCTAAGGTCAGAAATGACATCATATAATTTTCCACTGACCAATTAAAAAATACACACACACACACACACACACACACACACACACACACACACACACACATATATATATATATATATATATATATATATATATATATATATAGAGAGAGAGAGAGAGAGAGAGAGAGACCCAAAGAAGGTGAGTTCAATATATAAACCCAAAGAAGGTGAGTTCAATACCTGGTTAAGGCAGTGGAGAATTTCCGAGGGAAAATTAGCAGGAGATAACTGATAACTGACAAAACATGGCGTGGAACTAGAACAGTCTACCCTAGTGAGCGAAATAAAGGGTTCGGTTCGAAATTCCAACCTCCTGAAGGAGGCCGGAGCGTACAACGGCCGAAACGTTGTGACAAATATGGCGACAAAGATGAGGACAATAGTCCGACTAATGTAAATACTGTATATATATATATATATATATATATATATATATATATATATATATATATATATATATATATATATATTACACAGATAAAGCCCTTCGTAAGGTGTGGGCTGTACTTATGAAACAAATTTTTGTATCTCTTTGAGGCATGGACTTTCAGGATCGCTTCAATGATTCTACTGGAATTTTTCCAACCAATCCGTTGGCTCCAACTTCAACAGGAATTGTTGATGTTCTCATATGTCACATTTTTGAGATTTCGATTTCAAGGTCCTTGTATTTTGATAGCTTTTTGGAGATCTTCAAAAATACATTGCAGTCTGCAGGGACTGCCATATCAAAAGGGAGGGTACTTTATTTGTTTGCAGTCTCTAATAACATATCAGTTGGCTTTGATTGTTCTGTCTTTGTGTATTGTGTAGTCCCATAAAATTGTTACAGTAAGTTGTGGGCTGTACCTGTGAGTACATTTTTTTTGTATTTCTTTAAAGCATGGGCGACCAAGAACCCCTTCATTGAGTCAATTGGAATCTCTCAGATCAGAGTGCTCCATATACAACTGGAGTTGTTGATGTCCTCAAGCGTCACATTTCTGAGATTTCCATTTCAAGGTCCTTGTATTTCTATATGTTTTTGAAAATCTTCAAAGATTCAGTACAATCTGCAAAGATTTCATGTCAACAAGTTGGCACATTTTGTCTCTGATCACGATGTTCATGCGATTAGCTTTGATTGTTCTGTTTGTGTGTAAATTGTTATTATTATTAGTAGTAGTAGTAATAATATTGATTTCTTAGATTTCTATTGTATACATATTTCCTCCCGGGTCCCAACCAGAGACCTAAAATTAGAAATGGCTTCCTGACATTTTCCTCTGATCATTTATTGTAAAAAACAAAACAAAAATAAAACAACCTAAGAACACATATTTTACATAGATAAAGCTCTTAGTAATATGTGAGTAGTATTTGATGGTAATTTTTTGACATTTCTTTAAGGCATAGGCTACCAAAAGGAATCCTTTCAATGAGTCTATCGAAACCTTTTCCAACCAATCCGAGGGCTCCAACTACAACTGGAAGTATTGATGTCCTTACATGTCACATTATTTATCTTTCGACTTCAAGATACTTTTATTTTGATTTTTTTTAGAGATCGATTGTATCATTTTTCTAAAAGGTACATTACAATCTGCAAGGACTGATGTGTGAATAAGAAAGCACATTCAGTTCTTGCAATTTTTGATCCTGGTGTCTAGGCGATTAGCTTTGATTGTTCTATCTGTGTGTATTGCAAAATTCCCATAAAATTGTTACCGGATCTATCTCTGTAACTGTAAAAGGGGCATATTTTCAAGTGCAGATATTGGCTGATTCGACCATACCGAATTTTATATCATACGCAAGCTGATAATGTTGTTATTATTATTATTATTATTATTATTATTATTGTTGTTGTTGTTGTTGTTCATCTTTTTAAAAATAAAAATAAGTATGTGACTAAATCTAAATATTGAAATTTATTTTAATTCACCTCAGGAGTTAGTGAATTAATATCGACGTGTGGGTGTATGGCTTTAGTGGTTTTCTCCTAACGTGAATCTACTTCTTGGGAGAATTAGCAAATAATGTCATTTTTTGACGTTCAACTTAACGTCAAAAAACGACATTATTTTTGCACCAACCTAATATATATATATATATATATATATATATATATATATATATATATATATATATATATTTAAATATGTTTGAAACAGTACAAAAAGCGTATTAAGGCATTAAAACCAAGAAATTTTATATTGTAGGCCATGATAGATTTTGTGTGTTTGTGTTTTTGTTTTAAATCTATCATGGCTTACAATATAAAATGTCTTGTTTTAATGCCTTAATATATATATATATATATATATATATATATATATATATATATATATATATAATAAAATGTCTTAAACACTAATATTCCATGGTTATAATTCATTACATTGGAATCGTAAATACGATCAAATTCATCAGACCTACAGATTCAAAAAGAAATCAGAAAAAATAGCTGCGGGAATAAAAAGATAAAATTTACCGAGAGTGTATGTATGAGAGTGGGGAAGGAATATGCGAGGTAAAAGAAAGTTCTAGAGAGGGGTAACCGACGAGAGAAGAACAGGAAGGCCTAAAAGTGAAAGTGGGGATTAAAATTTGATCGAGAGAAATTCTAATGAGAAGTTAGAAGACAGTTTAAATGAGAATGTAAGTCGAATGATGAGATTATGAATCCGAATTAAACCGTTTAGGATTCCACAGCTGAGCGTCAACAAACTGGAGAAATACGAAGCAATCCAAGAATCCAGTAGCCCAAAGACAATCAGAGATCTAGTTGGTCGAATCCCGATCAGCAACTCTTATTAATACCTAACAACCATCTAAAGGATCCCATTGGTCAGCAGATCAGATCTTTCTGCAGAATTGTGCACGAGTCTTGTCTTGAGCTGTTTAGTGTTGCAACTGCAAGAGGGGGTAAGAAAGAAGAGAAGTGACCCAATAGACGATATTTTCAGAAGGGTAAACTAAGAGCAGAGCAGAGAATTATAATGAGCTGACTCAAAGAAGCTCCAAGTTAAGAACCTGCTTAAGGATATTAATGAAAGGATCTTAGTAATCACTACAGCTGAGAACCAAAGAGGTCTTCGGAAGGAAAATCGACGGTCTCAGAGATCATTTTACAATAATCCTTACGGTTTGCAAATAAGCTGTTCCCAGAATCTTAGATGAAAAAACTTGATGTACCGAACATGGAACTCGAGAAACACCTGAGACTGACGTATTCTGATACTTGGAAAGTTCTTCCAAATCCTGCTATGTATGACCTTCTTAGGCCCCAAAGTCCAGAGGTCATATTTAATGACAGCGGACTAAAGCGAGAATTCGGCCTCAAATTCCGTACCGTTATTGCGACTGGAATGAATGGAATATCCTACAATTATATAAAAATTTGTTCAAACGACCTTAAGCAGCTCACCATATTCCCCCAGTGGGAATGGAAACAAGGTATTGTACCACAACCTTGGCGGATGGCATTTGGATACCTCAGGAACAGAAGGCAAGTCAATGCCAATTTCCGCCCCATCTCCGTCTTGAATGTAGGGGGGGGGAATTTGTCGGGATTCCTTGCTCGTCGTATGACGGATTTCCTGCTAGTTAAGCATTATATTAGTACAGCTGTCCAGTAGGCTGAGATACCTGGCTTCACTGGCTGTCTGGAGCATTTCCACGTGATTTGAAACTCAGTCCTATCAGCCAAATAAAATAAATCTTCGCTTCATGTAATTTGGCTACATCTCCCAAACGCATATGGATCAGTTCCTCATGAACTAATTCGAATGTCCCTCGAATTTTTTAATTTCCCTACTAAGGTTGTGGAAATTATAATGAAATATTTCAGAGCAGCTTTTATGCAGTTAACAGTTGGATGCGAGATAGGGTGTGAGATTTCATCACTTCTTTTCATTATGTCCATAGAACTCATATTACGGGTTGCAATGGGCACAGCAATGGGAGTGCTGATTAAGGAACAAATTGGCCTACCTTCTTCTGTTCAAGGATGACATCAAAATTCCAGTCCCGTCTACGGTCGGCGCCGATAAATTCTTGCAGCGCTACCATAAATTCTTCACGTGGAACTTAATGAAGGCTAAACCCAAGAAAGGTCGGAACTTACCATTAATCAGAGGTTCTTTCAAGGAGATTCCCTTCTACATTGATTCCGGAGTTCAAAAGAGACGTCAGTGAAGAACCCCAGACAGCTGTATGAAGTTCCACTGGTTGCTCGAAAACGAGGTAAAGAGGTGCGAAAAGTGGCGGTTGATGGACATGAATCAATCGCTAGAACCAATCTCCCCGCCAAATGGAAGGCTAGTAATATGGTTTGCTGGCCGAGTCCCTGTGGCCGTTGCTGATGTATAATATTACTCTGTCTCACATCTAGGAGGCGCAACAGTTTATCAAAAATTACCGACGCAAGTGGCCTGGAGATCCCTCTGCTTTTCTAGAGTAGGACTCTATAATTATACGGGAAATCTGAAACTTCTCCTTATTAGTGGAGGAGTTCAAATTTGGGAAGATATGCCTTCACATGATGATGAGGGACTCGGCCGATGTTACAACCAGATATCAAAACTGGCACCAAATGGTCGGCAGTAGAAGCCACCCAAGAAGCAGAATCCAGTCTGCGAACCAACGATATTATGGTGGGGGAACGAAACCTGGTGATTGAAGAACTCAGGAATTTCGAAGAAGAGCAACGAACAGCTACAACTGTTTCTAAGTCCAAATAATGTGCTCGGACTACATGGAGTGATATTGATCTGACGAAGCTATCATTGAATACACTGATTACAAAGGAGCCATTGGCAATATCAATCCTGCTGCGTTGACCAACCTCAAGCCGTTGGTTAATACTGGTATATGTGCATTTTGCCATAATGATCAAGGCACTTTGCACGCCCATCATCACTGCAGATTTACACTTGGCGTCATAACAAAGTGCTGGATGTGCTCAGGGACTTAGTCATCCCACAGTGTGTAGCAGCCAACAAACAGCCTCTAACAGCCAGAGAAGATCCGTTTTTACAAGGGAGGTGAACGCCCTGTGCGGAAGATACCAATAACTCCCAACATGATGCTACCGAGTGGATCCTGTGAATGGAAGGTGTTAATTAATCTTAGAACATCTCTGAAATATCTGGTATACATCATACAGAAAGACGCACACCCTGACATTCGTCCACGTAGGAGAATTAACGGTTACATGGAGAAAGAAATCCCGCTATCCTGCAATCCGACAGCGTGGAAAAAAAGACATGTTATGTGCTATCTATTGAGGTCATGTACCGTAGATTTCTTGGAAGGTCAATTCTTTCCTTTCTTTTGAAGGTTTGTCTCAATGGACGGAGCCTAAAGCCTGATTCACATACTCTCCAGACCACAGCTCAACAGGCATCGAGTTGGACCGGCTCAAGAGCATGCATCAATGACTGGAATTGACAGCGTGCTTCACATCGTCTCAAGACCGCAGATCAACAGGCATCGAGTTGGATGTCAAGATCCAAAATAAATGAAGATAAATAGATCCATGCTGGTAGCACAATGCTATTTCCGATGTGTAACATATCAGATAACCTTCCATTGCACGTCAATGATAACGGTTGCTACTAGCTCGTTGTGTACCGGTTAACGATCAAAACCAAACGCTTTTAACACAACGTTGAAAATCTTAGTTGCAGTTGTAAAAAGTAATCGCTAGATCGTGACACGTTTACGCAAAAATTAATACTCAGTCGGGTGGCAAAAGCTGTTGGTTGTGCCAAGGGTGGCAGTACCGCCTTAGCCACCGGAATTTTGTTACCTCTCCTGATTGGTGGCTGAGGAGGCAGGGTATCGTACGTACATTCTTAAGTAGTATATATATATATATATATATATATATATATATATATATTAAGAAAGGCTAATATTCCATGGTTATAATTTATTGCATTGGAATCGTAATCACGATACAATTCATCACATCTACAATTCTTTATATTATTACTCTGTCCTGGACATTGAGTTCTACCTGGATTATATCCTCTTGAAATTTTATATATATATATATATATATATATATATATATATATATATATATTCTAATATCACACTGTGGAATTCCTACTTACAAAAGTCATGGAAGAATGAAAATTCCTAGCACTCCACTGTCATGCGCATGTGTAGTTGAAGCAACATGTCAAATTTAGACCGATTAAGCCCTGAAGGACGAAACGCGTCACAAGTCAACTTTTTTTTTTTTACTTTGACATAGAATTTCCCCAATACTCTTCTTGATATTCAAATATATATATCGTGATCTCAGTGACAGGGTGCATGTAAATATAAAAGTGGAAACTGAGGTCAACACCGAGTGGCAATACGTAATCTTTAGGCTACTGTTGGATGTAGAGCTCATTGTACACTTATATATATATATATATATATATATATATATATATATATATATATATATATATATATATGAAAAACTATAATGTTTACATTGGAATTTCCGCGGGGAAATGGAAACAGTGATATTATACCCATAGGCACTCATTTTCTAACCATAAACCAAAACACCCTGACAGCTCTTTCAGAGATATATTGTACACTTTTTTTATATATATATATATATATATATATATATATATATATATATATATATATCATAATTAATACATCGAGTCTAGAAGAAAAGTGAACAGAATGTTGAAAGCACTGGACGGCCGTTTGGTCCTATATTTGGAACTCATCAGCAGTGCGCATCTCCCAGCGATCATTGAAACCCGGACATTTACGATATCAGGCAAGCGTCATGCCAACTATGCTAACGGGCCTCGGTGACGAAGAGGTAACGAATTAGACTCGATATATTGCCGCTCGATCACATATTCCGTGGTGGAACTCAACCGAGTTTCCTTTACCCATATGACTGTGCCCCCCACGAACCACAATTTTTAAACCCTAGTCGCTCCATTAGAAACCGGTTCAAGCAATGATATAAAAGTGATAGAAATTAGTCTAAAAGAAGCCTCAGCAGAATGCAGAAAGCACTGGATGGCCGTTTCGTCTTAATATATTCCAGCATTTTCTTGCGGTTTCTTCTAGACTCGATGACTCACTTAATTATGATTATCTCAAATCCTCCTAATACTTTCTATAACACACACACACATATATATATATGTGTGTGTGTGTGTGTGCGCGCGCGCGCGCGTGTTTTTGTTAGCAAAGAACAGAAATGCTTGGTTAAAAATCTGGAACATATGTCCATCCTTTTATTCCTTTTCTTCTTTTTTTTCCTCTTACTGATTTCTGCGAGCAACATCAGTCCCGAGGTTCTCGGCTCGAAAGAGAATCGATTCCAAAAGCTATTCCGACTTTTGGCCATTTGCTCATATTTTGGGCAGTGGGCCGAACAAGAACCTTTCACACAGCCTAACCCACACGTATATAATGATTTTAATAAAGCAAATCGGTCATCAATACTCATTTGTATGTAAACGGAAAAAACAGTGAACATATCTTTGACACAACACAGTATTTATTAATCATATTAATATAGTCGCTTCACGTTTAGAAATGTAGATGGATGTAGATTTTCGGTAAAAACATGTTTAAAAACTTAAAATACTTTACATTCAACCTAATAATTATATTAACAACAAGAAAAAGAAGAAGTATAGATAGATAGATTGTTTGATTGATTGCTTGATTTTTTTTTTTGTCAGTGGAAATTGTCATGTTGCCATTTCTAACCTTAGGTCTCAGGTCGGGACACGGAAAGAAATGTGTACAGTCCAGAAACCAAAGGAAAATAATAATAATAATAATAATAATAATAATAATAATAATAATAATAATTCCGTATAGAAATACAGGTTCGATTCCAGTCGGAGGATGAATATTTTCTACGGAATTTCTCGAACCTTCAGACCGGTGAATGTAATTAATAAGACTTAAACTATTATATATATATATATATATATATATATATATATATATATATATATATATATGTGTGTGTGTGTGTGTGTGTGTGTGTGTGTAATGGTTCAACCGTTATTGGTCAGAGTTAAATCAAACCAGAAAACAGTTATATTAAACAGTTCTCGATACACAATTTAAAAAAGCGAACATGCAGTGCATTTAAATGCTAAAAAATAGAAAGATCAATCACTTAGCCTACCATGGTTTCAGTCATTGAGTTTTCGTCAGGCATCAGCGACTAAATTATTTCCTAGCGCTTTATTTGTTTATTTATGTACACACAACATGAAGTGCAACTGAAGTGTAGGTGTAAGAAAAAACAAAGGGAAATTACATGGGAGTAGTAATAAAGAAAAAAAAATATAGGTACATTCATCCGGGTTCGTCAAACCCAAAATATACTTTTTAGTGTGTTTATATCCCGACATTACTTCAGACCTCTCATTTAATAGCGCTTATTTGTCTTCATACTTTATTATTGCTATCTTTTCTTTTTGGCCGAACCTGTAGACATCACTAACATTACTGTAAGGTCTGGCTCTTCTCAATATAATTCAGCATACATCAGGGCTTTTATTATTTTTTCCTTTTCATTCCCACAATTCATATGGATTTCTTGCCTGAACGATGACGTGAGGCACCATCTCTTTTTGAAGTTGCCTTCAGTGTACCTCTGACCATTTGCATCGTTTAATTCTGCTTTCTAAACCACTCCTTGCGTTTTACAATTTCCATCTAATGGACATTTGCTTCTATCTCGACAGTTACACGTTTCACTATTAACATTATTTTACTGTACGCTAGCCTTGAAATTCCTGGTGTTCTTTTTTATTATTATTATTATAGTTTCCTAATTTCAAATACATCTGTAATTTTACTATATTTCTATTAAAAAACTTGTGCGATTTAGAACTGAAGTGCTTATCAACTTTTAAATATCTTCCTTATGTTAGATTTGATCTCTAACTTAAAAAGAAGATTCCAGTTTAGTTTTGTGCCCCTTTCGTACTCTTTCTTTTTTTTTTCAAAAATGATTTTACAAGACGAAGTTCTAGATAGCCTGCACTCTATTTCTTAGGGATGTGCTTCATTATACTCGCAAGGTGCTTAGATCTAGCGGTCCGGCGATAAAGCGAGACCGCGATACATATGGTCATCTTAAAACGTACCACTTCTTTCGTACCAGCTCCCAAATTCTAGATTACCAGAGGTTTGCAGATGATTTCTCCGCTGATCAAGCTTTAACAGCTCAATAGAGGGAATAACCTGGCTGGTGGTCATATTCAATGCCAAAAATGTTCCATCATCACCAAGAGGATCCTGAATTTTGGTATATTGCAATAAATGGATATTCTCTCATGGAGGCCCAGTACTTCCTGTACCGTGGGCTCCTATTGAGCTCACCCAACAAGACCTCGTGGAAGCATACAATCCATCAGTAATGAAAAATAAATTCACTATAGACCTTTAATAAGTACCTGATTCTTCATTTACAAGAGCCAGATGAGATCAAAATTGAAGTACCGCTGTCAAATATGAATGGGAGTTGCCAGTCTTCACATTCCAGAGTCCAAAACCGTCATCAGGCCTTGTTGCCGAGGAATTATTTCCACCTGAAAAATTCTTCCCCACAAGCAAAATGTTTCAAGGCTCTTGCTACTCTATCGCTGTTCCTATGTCAAATGTTCAGACGAACTACATTCACTAGTTCCATCATTTCTAATGTTCAGACTCGCTATTTCAAGAACATTTTAGCCAACCACACTCATTTCCTTTATATTCCATTATTGAGAATTTGCACGCGAGCAAATTCTTCCTGCGAACCACTGGTCTGTAGAACCGAGTCCCAAGACGACGTTTTATCCATCACTACAATATCAAACTATTCAAGTTTGGGACATACCTTTATTTTGCCCACATATCCACATTAACTGTAACCTCTCCCTCGATTGCCTCCCGGGCCTTGTACGGTTGAACTGAAAAAAGAACGGTAAGATAAACTTCTGCTCAAAATTTTGAAAAGGAGTGTGAACTGGTCGATAAGATTCAGGTGAAGGAGAAAAAGGCCGAAAAATGTTGAAATATAGAGTTGAATTAGGCAAGAAACAAAAGATAAGACTCTACTGTTTAAAAAATCGGGGAGAAGGGTGAAATGGGCGATAGGCGAACCTCTCAACTCCAATTGAGAAAAAATAGAAAAATGATATTTGCTGAGATGGAAGATCCACTCAAAAAGCTTATTCTCACGAGTGGGTACTTTGTGGAATCGCCTCCCAAGAGCATGCTTACTACAATCTTAACCTGTTCAAATCTACTGTTAACTGTTATCTCCCACAAATGTCCTCATAAACTGTGCCTTTTATATCTTAATCTGTAATCCTCTACCTCGAGTGCCGCTTGGGTCTTGTAAAAGCTGAATATTATTGTAAGAAAAATCCTAAATTAATAGTAGTAAATCATTATCATATCACGAAAGCATTCTTACAATATAAAAAAAAAATATTTCCTTGGCTTTAAATAACCCGCATAAGGATGATAAGCCGCTAAAACTGATCAATCCTGAGGCGTGATCAAAAACGACTTTTTGCCGGAGTTTAATAAACTGAATCCTCATGTGGAACTCACACATTTGTAAGCGTTCTGAAAGCAAAGGAAATCTTTGTCGCAGATTACTTCCACAACGTAGAGAAAAAATCAGTGTAAGTTCAGACTCGAATATCGGGGACAGAAAGAAATGCTGAAAACTCGATTCGCAAGTACTATCTCATAAATCCCAATGCACGCAACCAGTCAGAAAAATAACTCAGTCTCTGACGAATGCGGTAGCCAAAATACATCAATGTTTCCCTCCCGACGTTTAACATTTGAATGTTTATCAGCTCCGCCTGGTGAAATGGTAGCCGCAACCATTTCCTCAGTTGCAATTTGATCTTTCATTATGGCCCGAGCTCGGTCCAAGAGACGGCTTGTATTCATGTCTTCCATCCTGGAAGACGCGCGCAGTAGTTGCTTGACGTGCGCTGGTAACCCTGCTAGGAACCCACATGATAGTCCTTGCTCGGATATCTCGCCAAATAGACCTGCTAGCGACCTGCTTAGTCGGCTAGAAACACGTTGACGGATTCGTCCGGGCGCAGTCGGCGTTCCGCGAATTGCTCGTTTGCCAAGAAACAATCCATTGCAAAGGCAATCTGCAGGGCTCGTTTAATCTGCTCGACATCTGATTTTTGCTCTGTGTTTAACTGTTGGTAAACAGCAAACACCCCGACCGTCAACCTCGGAGGAAGAACACGTTCAACCTTTTTAATCCCACACAGGTCACAAACAAGTTCTGCCTTCTCAATCCATTCAGTAACTGCTTGTCCGGTCACTGAACCATCAAACTCGGGTATCAACTTGACGTCAAATGTCTTGTTCGTCATAGTGCCGAAATAGCCTGTAGATAGGCCTACCATAGGTCAAGGACGCGACACCCGGTCCTTTTTTACGCCACTCCCTCATTTTCTGTGCGCACACGTCAGCATTGGCTTTTGTGTGCGTCTAGACTCTGATTCAGCTCTAGATAGCCTAATACTGGCCGCAATTTATTTTTGTTTTTCTTCACCACCGTCATCAACGAAATTAAATCTTTTGGGGGACCAAGTTCCTTTTCAGCCTAAGGCTGCAACCAACCTTTATCAAGCCAGGTCTTCAGCTCACGGTCGTATTCTTCCTTGACTCCCGTTGGTATTGGGTACTCGGGCATACGATTTCGCAAACTCTCCGGTGATCGACTATCAGATCACTTTCATGATGCGACCCATATCTTCTGGTTTTGGTCGAATTCGGCACCGAAATCAGGTTCTTCTATTTTAATAGCGGCGCAACAGATTATCCAACGCTTGGGAAACCGTACATCGCCACCCTCCGTATTTGGAGTCCGCCCAACTTTTTAATGGCGTCAAACCCAAGCAACAAGTCAAAACCCAGTAGCTCTCCATCCACTACCAAGACTTCAATTTGGTGAGGTTTTGCTTAATACTTCCAACTCCGCAACATTTGAGAGTATTTCCGTTCACGGTGAGTACGTTCACCTCCGTTTCCCATCAGGATTGACAGGCGTGGTATAGTCTGTTGCGCCGCTATTAAAATAGAAGACCCCTGGTTTCGGCAACACCTCCATCAACGGAATTAAACCTTTTGGGGGGACCAAGGTCTTTTTCAGGATAACGCTGTAACCAACCGTTATCAAGCCATGTCTGCCGCTCACGAACGTATTCCTCCTTGAACATTGTAGCCTTGTGCCAGGTTTAGCTTAGTACGTATATTTTCTTTCCTACAGACACTGCTGTTTATGATTTAAATGGTGAATTCACGTCCTTTGTAGACTTTTGGGGGAAGACTGTGGTGGTGAACGAGGTCCAGGTTAGACTTATCGCGATAAAAATGGTTATGCTACGATTCTGATCAGAAAGGAATGAAGATGGTGTCAGGTTCTATTTGCGGCATCGTTAATGAGTATTCGATACAAAATGGGCATCGGTCTGAGAGTGGGTGGGGGGGCGGCGCTGAGGCGATCGCGCGCCTTGCGTGCCGGCGGAGGAGGAGGAGGAGAGGGAGGAGAGGCGCAAGCTGCTCAATCAGAATTTATACATCAATATTTATGATCGCACATAAAAGATGCTATCGCTACTGGCGCGCTTGGATGTGTCTACTGGGTCGAAACAGTCGAAAAGAAAACTCTAAAAGGTTTCATTGTACTCATGTCTCCTTTCGTATGCTTCGATATATACGCGGTTTAGCCTTGTCTGGCACAAGGCTATGTAACTAGAGCAAACTCGAAACAAGAAAATTATCTCCAGCGACAACCAGTCATTTAAACTAACTTGCAAGTACACATACAAAAAAAAATAGATGCGAACACATGCGCACTGCATACGCGTATAGATAGATAGATAGATAGATAGATAGATAGGTTTGAACAAATTGAGATAGATAGATAGATAGATAGATAGATATGAACAGACTAAGATAGATAGATAGATAGATAGATAGATAGATAGATAGATGGGAACAGACTTAGATAGATAGATAGATATGAACTGATTGATCTCTCTCCCTCTCCCCCTCTCTCTCTCTCATTCTCTATCTGTCTCTCTCTCTCTCTCACTCTCTCTGTATATAACTCCTCTAAAACGGACATATGAGATGTACAGTTCGGTAGTGTTCGTATTCGAGGAAGAAAAGGCTGCTATAGCAATCTTAAATTTTTTTATTTAGTTTAAGCGTTTATGATACAAAAGGTAGTTTGTAACATTGATTTGTTTTTATTTAAAGTGTTGATTGAATATATAAATGTACAAAAAATAGATGACAACTAATAGTAATGAAAAACATTGTGCTCAACAAATACTGCAATTTGTGAAAAACTAAGGCACTTTATAAGTTATTTAAAAACTTATGAAAGTTATAAAATTTATCATTGAAAAGAATTACAAACTGTAAAGAATGACAAAAGTAATGATATGTAGTACAACTTCTCTAAACCGAACATTTGACATGTTTGGTATTGAGGGTAGTGTTCGGATTCGGGGAAGAAAAGGCTTCATATTTATGTCAGGACAAAAATTGGGATTTGAAGATGAATCCAAATTCGAGGAAGTCTAGATTATGCTATGTTCCGATTTGGGAACATTTCTACTCCCCCCCCCAAAAAAAAAAAGGCGAGAGTGCCACTAGCACGTAAGGGGCTACAGAGGGGAGAGAACAAGAGTAAAGAGGCGTGTTTGGCGAGAGGATAAAGAGAAGGACGGGGAACAAGATCAAGGTATCCGAAGATGTCGATTGACATTACATTTCAATATTTGAAGTTTATAGTTATCAGGGAATCAAGTAAGAGGAAGGGAGTTCCGCAGACGGGAAGTGCAAGAGAAGCTGTTGGAGTAGAAGAGTTGGTTACATTTAACCGTTTCGACAGTGAAAGGGTGGGACCGATCTGCCAGCCTAGTAGCCCGCTTAAATTCATGCAGTCTGGGAACCAGTGAAAGCAACTCGTCGGAACAGTTGCCGTGAAAATAGTTAAAGAGACAGAGGGAAGCAACGGCTCGTCTGTAGACTAGATGCTAGATCAGGACCTATCACATTGCATATTCTTTCTGGATTTTGTCGTGCACTTCGAGACTTACAGCGGGAGGACCAGACCCTATATGACAGCAATATTCCATTCAAGGACTAGACGGTTGCTATATATATATATATATATATATATATATATATATATATATATATATATATATATATATATATATATATATATATATATATATATTGATGCATGCATGTTTCATTAAAAAATATATACAAGTGTTGTCTATTTATTTTATGTAAATTCTTTTCATATCGTCTGATAAGCTTAATAACATTATCATTAAAAGAAGAAAGAAAATCAAAATATTGATACATATTTTTTAATCCTATCTAAGCTTTCGGCCTACATGAGCCATTATCAAAGATGACAGTTACATTACGATATATTAAACAATGCACGGACAAAATAATGATTATAGTCTGTTTTTGTTTACATGTAAGATTTCCAAGCAACGACAAATTCGTGCATACGATACGCTGGAATCGAGAATCGCACCGCAGCTCATGACGTCACACATGATAACGCGAAAATGAAAACGAGAAGTAGTTTACTTTGTTCATGTTAGGTCTCAACTGTTTTATGTATATAGCTTCAAGAATTTTTAGTTTTTGTTTATTGTTTTCATGTTTAAGTATAGTTGTGTTTTCAACGAGGATTTTCCGTAATTGTTCATGATAAAATATAGTTTTAAGTAATGCTATATTTATGGGGTAAAGTGTCCAAAATCTGAAATAGAACATATGTAAATATAAAAATGAACATATGGCCTGAAGATTGCGTTTAAGCATGAAGCAATATGTATTGTTTATGATTGGACTGTTAAGAAGAGAAGAACTGTAGCTGACGTATATCACGAATGGTATATATATATATATATATATATATATATATAGATATAATGTGCCCTCTTCCAGTTGTGACCACCTGATTCTTGAATGTACTCTGAATATGGAAGCCATTACTGAAGTCCGGAATGATCTTTTCCCTCTCAAGACAGTCTAGTTGAATAACTGAAAAGATTTTTCACTGAGTTGAGCGACAAATGGTGTCAAGATGGCTAAACGTATTATGTGAAAACTTGGATAAAAGAAATTCAATTAGTTAAGAGTGTTTTTTAGATTTTGTGGGGGGTCCTGTCACTGGATCTTACTAACGCCATGTCTTCTTCAGGACCCAAAGAGTGTGATTTCAATACGAGTTTAAGGCGGTGGAGAAAATGGAGTGGGGAATTAACACGAGATAACTGATAACTGACATCTATTAGACATGGAACGTGGAACTAGAACAGTCTACCCCAGCGAGCGAAATAAAGGGTTCAGTTCGACATTGAAATATGGCAACAAAGATTAGGACAATACTCCGAATAATATAAATAGTCTACCTAATACCTCATCTCAGAAATATAGATATATATATATATATATATATATATATATATATATATATATATATATATAATGTTGTCGATAACAAATTATTTTTTTTATTTTAAACTCCTTCTTTTTTTTAATTTCGTCGTAACACCATTTTTAAAATTTGTCTCCACTGATAATGACATATGAGCGTCTGAAACATGGGCCATATTATTTTTACTTTTGTTTTTCACCCTGCTGTGGCTAGGTATTGAACTTATCATTCTTTTTGTCAGGTTACTGTATTACTTCAACCAACGCTATCATCCACTGGGCCATGTGTTCTTGGCAATATGGAATTATTTCAAAAGATATAAAACTTTAATTTCTTTAAAGTTTGGACTCCAGAGTTCTTCTTGTAGCCCCCTAGTCACTTCTTGAAGGCCTCCAAAGTAAAAGTGTCCTGGGTCACTCACCCTCTTTCATCTTATCCATGTCTTTACGACATTAATTAGATTGGTTTCCCGACTAGATGAATTTAAGCGTGCAATAGACTGACAATAACTAAGTCCTGCCGTTTTACAGCTAATGCAACCGCCACTTTTACTCCACCATTTTTTCTTGCACCTCTCACCTGCAGAACACCGTTCTGTTTTGTTGCTTCTCTGGTAAATACAATTTTCAAAGGTTTAAGTGCAATGTCAATCGTCATCTTGAATTTTTTTGTCCTTTCAACAATGCTTCTCATTCCCAGTCTTTCTTTTCTCTTACGCTTTTACTCCTTGTAACACCCCCATCCCCCGCGTTCTAGTAGAATTTTCGCCTGGATTGGAGTGAAAGAATTAAACTAAATGATCTAGGCTAAAACGCGACAGAAACCATTGATCAAATCAAGATTACTAATGGATTAATGTTTCTTTCAGGACGGGTCGTGGAGGAGATGAAATGGATGTGAATAAGACCTTAAATACCTTCCTTTGGTTTATCCACAAGATGGCCTTCGTCTAGTGTAGAAAAAGAGCATTTAAATAGGAGGGTCCTTGTAGAAGACAACAGTCTTTTAGCGTTTTCAAATAAATAAAATACCCTACCCGAATTTCACTTATGAAGTTTTATCATTATTCAGACTATTTATATTCCGACTATTTTCCTCATCTTTGTTGTTATTATAACAGTGTATTTGCCGTTGGGAACCCCCGACCTTCCTCAGGTGTATATCAATCTGGGTAACCTACAGGGAATCCTTAACTGAACCCTTCATTTAATTTACGGGGGTAGACTGTTCTCGTTCCACGGCTCATATGTAAGGATATTGCCTAGTTCTTATTTTTATTTAGTACCGTCCAGTTATTCGTCGCCCGATTACCCTGAGTGCACATAAGCGATGCCCGACCCAGAGGCTGAATATAAATACTGTAAATAAATGTCTGCCCTGAAAACATGATCAACCCTTCCCGAGTGCGGCTTTTATGTTTGATTAAATGAAAATCGTTTTATATAACTTGTGCATCTCTACATTCGTATGATAGAAACACAGCAGTAAATAGGAATAATGAGGTTTCAATAAAGGTTAGTCGGATCAAACGAAAATCGGTCTGTGGGACCTAAACCTGTATAGCGAATCAGTAGGTATATCAATAGCAAACGGCGGGACCTGAACCTGTATAGCGAATCAGTGGGTATATCATGAGCAAACGGCGGGACCTGAACCTGTATAGCGAATCAGTGGGTATATCAATAGTAGTTGGTAGGACCTGAACCTGTAGACCGAAGCAATGTGTATATAAATAGTAAATGATGTAAACCCAATCAATAGATATATAAATAATATGTGGTGGGAACTTGAACACGTAGACCCATTCAACGGGAAAATAAATAGTAAATAGTGATAAACCAAATTTAAAAAAAAAATGGCTGCTTACACGACTTACAACTCTTAAATGGAAACTCAATGGAAAGAAACAAATAGCAAATGAAAATACTTTTAACCAAGTTTTGATCATTGCTATCGAAACATAACTCGTGTTTTAGATGAGATTCTAGTTGATTCGAGCAGGTCAAAGAAAGTAGCTGTCTATATAAAGAAAGTAATTGCCAGCGGAAACCATGCCTCTTTCTAATTACAGTCGCCGTTCAGATTTTATCACTGTTTCCGTCGGCGTAAAGCCTCTGCTGTCCAATTTCCTGTATTTCCACGTTGATTTCCGGAAAATTTAACGACATCTAGATCAACACCTTTAGTCTTGTCTATCAGCCGACTGCCGTAATCGTCGTAAGGTGAGATTCACTGAAAGATCATTAATTCTTTTAGTCGTACATTCGCTGAGGCAGTAGAGAAAGAAAGAATTTTGATATAAAAGACACTAGCTGAAATGCCATTGTTAGTTTCACAAACAAGAGCGACTGAATGGGTTTCGATTCTTATCGATGATGTTATATGTTTTTTGCCTTCTGACAGAATATGTTGATATTAACTCTTATTATAAGGCCGTATACCGCGTGGGGTTGCGAATAGTGACGTGAGGAATATCTTTAAATGTTCATATAAATAACAGTTCTTCACCGAAAAACCCTTATTCTGTTAATCTTACATTTATCAAGGCTGTAGAAAAAAAAAGAAAGATATTCGATGTAAAAAAGACATTGTCTCCAGTGTTATTGTTAGTCTCGCAAATTATTGCCACTGATTAGGTTTCGTTGAGTATCGAAACCTCATCATTCGAATACTCAGCTTCAGTTTCGGATTTGTGACTACCTAGGCTAATGTTTAATTGATAATTTAAGTCCTCATAGCACCTGGTGTCGCTAGAACTATAGAATATATATATATATATATATATATATATATATATATATATATATATATATATATATATATATATATATATATATATATTATATATATATATATTATATATATATATATTATATATATATATATATATATATATATATATATATATATATATATATATATATATATATTCTATATTTAAATATCTATTTGTCGTATATAAATTACTGACTTCATGTGTTATTGTTCCCCTGCATACTATTGCCACTGAATAAGTTTTTATTCTCATCAATAACGCGCTTTTTTTTACTAGGCGACACACCTAGCTTAATGTTTCAGTAATAATTTAAGTCCTCCTCCTAGTAGCGTCCTGTGTAAACGTTAAACTACATCCGCGTCCTGTGTAAGACGTTAAACTACGTCCAGCAGCAAGGCCTCAGATCAGGAGGTTTTGAGGCGCTTGGAACCACTTCTTAATTGCTGATATTACCATGTCCACCTTGAGCCGGATGTACAAATTCAGGTTAACGGAGTCATATGCGACGTCCGGTCCCAGCGAAAGAAGAAGAGACTCGTTTTGCAATGATAAAGCTGTTAAAAAAAAAAAAGAAAAAAAAAAAAGAAAGAAAAGAAAAAAAACGGTTCTCGTTCGATCACCGAAGTTAGGCAATGTTGAGGAGCCGGAGTGAAAAAACCTCGGATATTGTTGGCAAAATTTTGCTATCCAGAATATGTTTCGTCTTCAAAAAATCTAAAAAGGGTCGATAAGCAATAAAAAAAATGAATTAATAGTTATAAAATTCTAACATTGAATTGAGGTGATTAAAGTATTTTCGTTCCATGCTTTTCTTTTATTTTATATATATAAATATAATATATATATATATATATATATATATAATGAATACAGAATCCTTAAAAATCCATTTGTGTCGTATACTTTTACAGCCATCTCTGCAAGCCAGTGTTTTATTAATAAATGGAGTCAACTCATCCAGACACAAAGAAACGTTTAAAAGAGAAAAAAAGAGAAAAAGGAAGAAAGTTTTAATATTAAAAATGGATGAAAGTAAAAGAAAAATTTCAATATACGTTTTTAAAAAAAAAAAAGGTAGGTGGAGAGAAAGAGAGAGAGATGGAGAGGGGAGAGGCAAGGAGACAGTGAGAAAGGGAGAGAAAGAAAGGAGAAAAGGAAGAATTATGCTTAAGACGATGGGGTGACGTAGAAATTATTTTTTCTTTTGGGATTGGACCAGTTATAAAAACAGGTAGGGTAGGTGAGTGATCAGATTCAAAGTAGATACTATGGATCGTCTTGTCATTTTCTGCAGTGAAATCATCATCATCCCATTATAATCGTCACAATTACAATGTTGAGCTCTCTTTGTATTAATATCCTTCTTAGAATTATCCCTACTAATAATCAATCAATATATATATATATATATATATATATATATATATATATTATAACCCGGATATAAGATAGTTGTCGGGACCGGAGAAGTCTCTTATATCCGGGTTTCTCTTATATACGGGTTTAGTCTATTTTATATACATTAACACAGGCTCTAATTTGGGACCATATAAAATCTCTCTTATATCCGGGTTTCTCTTATATCCGGGTCTCTTATATTCGGGTTACATATATATATATATATATATATATATATATATATATATATATATATATATATCATTCAGGCGGGTAAATGTTGTTTAATACTGTTTATTATAAACAGAGCATTTACTTAAATATTTGTATCTATAAAAAGAATGTATAAACATTAAAATTTCTTAAAAGAATTGTCGGACTTTGTCCATTTCTTAATGTGTGACGTCAGTTGTTTACATTTGATATGCCATGAGCAGATATGAATGGACGTGAGAGATTCATGGAGGATTAAAGTTTAAATGACGGTTCGGCATAGGATACAGGTTCGAATCCTGTCGGAGGACGAATATTTTCTGTGAAAATTTCTCGCACATTCAGGCCGGTAAATGTTGTTTCATATTTTATTATAAACAGAACATTTACTTAAATATCTGTATCTATAAAAATAATGTATAGCATAAAAATCACTTAAATATATATATATATATATATATATATATATATATATATATATATATATATATATAATAATTGTCGATAACAAATCAATTTTTTATTATAAACTGCTTTTTTTATTTTAAATTTCGTCGAAGCACCATTTTTAAAATTTGCTTCCACTGATAATCTTACTTATTATAAAACGCAGATTGTGTGTGTGTGTGTGTGTGTGTGTGTGTGTGTAACGTTTATATATTGGATCGGATTTCCTACATTTTTCAACCGATTTCAACAAAACTTCACAGGACTACATAAAATTACCTCGTGGTGGTTCTAACAGCGCCGAAAATGGGAAAAATACAATTGTTTTTGCACAAAATCAATTTGAAAACACGATTAAGAGACATAGTGAGAATGAAAGGGGGACAACTCACATCGGGTTAAAAACCCAGGTTGTTTGTGTGTGTGTGTTCCTTTATATATGGGATCAGATTTCCTACATTTTTCAGCCGATAAAACAAAAATCACCTTTTTTTTTTGGCAGGTAGTGTTTCTTATTCTCTTGCACACTTTTTTCTTTATTTTTAATATTCAGAATACTTTAAAAATTCCATTTACAAGACAATTATTTATAATAAAATTCTATTCAATCGGAAGACTCATAACGATTGAAAACAATGTTTTTTTTTGAGTTTGGGTTTGACCCATTCGTAAAAAAAAAAAAAATAATTAAGACATGCGTGTCCGTCAACCTTAAACAATAATCTAACGATCTCTACTGATTGTACGAATCCAAACATCGGATAATTCTTTATCTTTAGGGAAACTACTTTAAATACACATGGTGTCCAATTTTTTTTACTGTATTCAATAAGTAAAAATTGAAATTTACCAACTCACTGAAGCAGACGATATACACATATAAATTGTAAAAGATTATTATTACAGAAAGGCTACTAAATGAATAAGATTTGTTAGATCATAATTAATAAACCCAAATAAAGTTAATATTTTTTGTATTAGAAACAACGAGTGGAAAATATATTCAAATCAAAATTCTAATTATGAATCACCACAAGCAAATTTTTTTTTTACTGTATTCAATAAGTAAAAATCATAAATTGTAAAACTAAAAGATTACAGAAAGGCTACCTACATTTTTCAACCAATTTCAACAAAACATCATTTTTTTTGGCATATAGTGTTTCTTATTGCCTTGCACACTTTTTTCTTTATTTTTACATTCAGCATGCTTTAAAAATTCCATTTACAAGACAATTGTTTATAATAAAATTCTATTCAATCGGTAGACTCATAACGATTCAAAACAATGTTTTTGTTTGAGTTTGGGTTTGACCAATTCGTAAAAAAAACAAAAACAAAAACAAAAAAACTAATTAAGACATGCGTGTCCGTCAACCTTAAACAATAATCTTTGTCAATTTTATTTTTCAGTCTTTATGATGGTGGATACTTGATCTATCTCTTACTGTTATATCCCCGGGCAACGCCGGGCTCTCCTGCTAGTGACTTATGAAAGTCTGAAACATCGGCCATATTATTTTTACTTTTGTTTTTCACTCTGCTTTCGCTAGATATTGAACTCATCATTCTTTTTGTCAGGTTACTGTATTACTTCAACCAACGCTATCATCCATTGGTCTATGTGTTCTTGGGAATATGAAATTATTTCAAAAGATATAAAACTTTAATTTCTTTAAAGTTTGGACTCCAGAGTTCTTCTTGTAGTGCTCTAGCCACTTCTTGGAGGCCTCCTTTATACAGTGTAACCCGGATATAAGAGAGTTGTCGGGACCGGAGAAGAAGTCTCTTATATCCGGGTTTCTCTTATATCCGGGTTTGGCCTATTTTGTTCAGGTAAGTATGGGCTCTAATTTGGGACCAGAGAAAATCTCTCTTATATCCGGGTTTCTCTTATACACGGGTTACACTGTATATATATATACATATATATATATATATATATATATATATATAAGAAAAAAATATACTGAAAAAACTAACAAAAAAAATCCTAATATGCGATTATGCTGTTTTAATCGCATATTAGGATATTTTTCTTCATACTGTCGGATCTGTATCCACATATTTATATTATATATATATATATATATATATATATATATATATATATATATATATATATAAAACTGATACAGGATAAATATTTTTAAAGGCACTCATTTTCATTCTTCTTTAAACACGAGAAACGCCAGATTAGGAGAGAATTATTACGATTCATTATTCAATCATTCACCGAAATCCAGATACAGATGTTTTTTTTTTTTTTTTGTTTTTTTTTTTATCTGATGAATCCTAAAAAGGAGAAACGCGTAATAAAATCTAGTTTCAACGAAAGGTTTCCCATTGATCAAATTTCTTTAAAATTTGCTCGGGATATTGTACACTTTTTTTAAACACACATACACACACGCACACACACACACACACGCACACACACACACACACACAGTGTCTCTCTCTCACCCATGCACGCACGTACACACACACACACACACACACACACACACATATATATATATATATATATATTAATAAAGAATAAATTCCCAAATCACCTCATATGGGTAATAGCCTATTTCGTCAGACGAAAACACCGGCCGTTTGTCTCATCAACTCCGGCGTGAGTTCGTGTCAGAGATAGGATTTATTATCAACGGATTTGTTACCTCATTTGACTATTCCCCATACGAGATGATTTTAGATTTTATTGTTTATTAATTATTTGCTCTGTAATAATAAATACATTTAGCTCATTTTGTGCATCCGTTTTAATATTTCATATTACTAGGAAACACTTGTATTATATACCATTTTCTACCGGATATATCTATGTATATATATATATATTTTATATATATATATATAATATATATATATATATATATCTATGTATATATATATATATATATATATATGATTGATGACCATTTTATTTTTTATGAAGTTATTTTTTCTTCTTTGTTTTTGTTTCCTTTTCTTTTTGAACTGATGCTCACTAAATACTGAGAAAATATCTACGTAACTCTTCTTTAATTGCTGAAAGAACGATTTAGACCTTTGATTCGCAAAATGTTGCTTACTTTGTGACTGGTATGGTTTTATTTTTAGTTCCATTATAATTCGTTCTGGTTCGATTTAGAATCGGTTATTCTGGTCAATATTTATAACAAAAGTCTTGAAGGGTTCGTCAATTGCTCCCATACTTTAGATTGATCGTGGTTTATGCAGAATATTCAGTAAATGGCAGACGCGTCTCTTTTTAACGATTAGGATATTTTTGTAGTTCCTCCAACATTTGACACAGACCTATCTTGTAGCGGTTTTTTTTTTAAAACCTGAACGCCTTACGTAAACATTTCCTAAATATCATCTTTGAACTAACAGATAGATTCTTCCTCGATAGATCTCCAATCTCAGATGTCTTCAGACAACATAGTGTGCGACAAAAATCGTTTCAAATCAAACAGAATCAGCCTAGAATATCTGAATCAAGAAAAACGATTTTCCGGAACGAATAGGTTATTTGGGACCAGCCAAAAATGATGACCAAGGAGATGGAAACACAGTTAATCGTTTGATCAGATAATTATAATCTTTTCTATAAGACTGCGTATATTTCAGAATAAAGAAAATGATATTAGGTTGTTCGGAAAACAATGTCGACTGCAAGGAAAGACAGAATAAAAAGATATATAATTGTTTGGTTTTAGTGAAAAAACGAAAGCGAAGATAAAAACAAAAAAACGAAAAAATAAGATAGATAAGGCGATAATTGATCTCAGGTGTATATCGTCTGCTTCAGTGAGTTGGTAAATTTCAATTTTTAATCTTTTCAATTGTACACTCTTAATTCTTTAAACAATTACATGCATTCAATAATGATTGTTATAGAAATGATTTATTCAAGTTGTCAGGCTCAAAAATATAAGGATTCAATATGGAGATTTTCCCGAGTTCTTGGAAAAATAATGTCCGATTTTAGAATAAACCATTTAAATGTATTCTAATATATATATGTGCAAAAATATATTACTCTTTCCTAGGGATTAAATTATCCCATTTGTCAATTATATATCAATCTATTTCAGTTTGTAGCAGTAAAATATTTTATACTCTTATTTTGAACATAACAAAAAAAAAAGGTGCGGTTGCTTTTTTAACATCAGTTCAAACGTGGTTATAATGAGTATCAAACTGTTCCCATGATTAGCAGAGTTTAGCGGGATGAATCCACTTGTGATGGATCCGCACGGCACTGGTTATCGAAGTTCCTCAGTAGGGATACGAATCTTTAAGGTCAAGGTGATAGATAACGTTTGTCTACAATCAACAATTGAAAACAGGGGTCGAACAAAAGCCACATGTGTCAGAGGAATATCTCGGATCATTGCGTGTCAGCAATTCAACAATATTAGACTATCTCAAAAAGATTGACAAGATCAATAAACCCAATAAACGCATTCCACGTGAACTCAGTGAAAGTCAAAAATGTCGATGTTCTGAAGTGCGTTCGATGCGTTTAAATTTATATATAAAGAAAATAGTACCGAACTGTTATGTACTATCAGTGCCCCTTTATGGCAGTGAATACAGGACAATCTCCACACAAATGAAGAAAAGAAATGAGCGATAGATATGTGGTTCTACAGAAGGATGCTGAGAATACCATGTATTTAACATGGAAAAATAGATACAAAAAGGAAACTTACACTTAACATCAGAAAGAAACTGTTGAAGGTTCTAGAGCAGATAATGAGGAAAGAGGGCTTAGAAAATTTGATACTCACAGGATATACTGAAGGGAAGAGAGATAGAGAAAATCAGCTCATAATCTACCTAACCAAGTTGTCTAAAGAGTTGGCAAAACAAGAATTAGGAGACATAGCGAACAAAAAAAAATTACTAAGAGATACATAGAATAGAAAATTGTGGAGAGCCATAATCGCCAAAGTCTTGAAAAGACATGGTAGATAGAAATAAATGGACGTTCCGTACTATTATATGAACATCAGATCGCCAGTTAGAAAAAAATATTTTAGAATATAACAGACACAGTTTGTCTATGAAGGTTTCCTCCAAGGCTATATCTTCGGTAATAATCACAGTTTTTTTTTTTAAACGAGCTTCCTCGGAGAATTCTTTAAAGATGCGATTGCAAATATTTACAGACAAACTTCCAAAACAGATGATTGGTGCCTTACGGCCGATATCTTCTCTGACCTAAGCTTTAAGAATTCGATGGCGAAATAACTGCTTTGTTACTTTCAGTACCACAGTAAAACGAGATAGAAATGTTTTTCATCACTACTGTTCTAGCAGCGTGCTTACTGCAGTCACGATGAATGGTTATGCTTCCAAAGACGTTCCATGTTTTGAACGTCCATTGGAATTTGGGTTCACTCAAGACCTCGAGGAGAACACTCCAGTGCTAAAGTATCAGGGAAAAGGATCGGTTTACTTTAAGTCAAGCTTAAAGATTATATATCCCCGTTAACTTCAGACTCATCACGTTTCATTCATCATTATCATTATAACTTTAAGCATTTAAATTGAGTTTCTGTCAAGCCATGAACTCGGTATAATTTACAGAAAAGTATATATATATATATATATATATATATATATATATATATATATATATATATATATATATAAATTGAAAATAAAAATATTAAAAATTAAAATCTGCAGACAAATTGAGTTGTAGATTCTTTCGATTTTTATTAGTATTTCATTTAGATTCCTCGACTAGTTTCGGCCAAAATGGCCATCATTAGGAAAAAATATTTCTGCTTGCTGGTAGCAGTGAACTACAGAAAAGTGTGGAGTGTATATATATATATATATATATATATATATATATATATATATATATATGAAGAAAATATATACGGAAAAAACAAACAAAAATCCTTATATACAATTATGCTGTTTTAATGTTAATATGTCAACGTCGGACGTTTCGGCCTAATAAACCATTTTCAGGACATATTCATAAAATATAATTAACATTATCAATACAACATGACAAAGACGATGTACGTATGATCAAGACTTATCCAAACAAATAACTGAAAGTTTTATAAGATCAGCGCCCCGTTTAAAACATGGTCACGTTTTCCCCTTTTCTCGCGAGATTAATGCTCGACAAGCGTACATATAATTTTAGATCAAAATAGAATTCTTTTCATTTTTCATTCAAAATACTCAAATTTTACGAATAC
>CAHIKZ030001691.1:1442500-1555000 GCA_903632075.3 Acanthosepion pharaonis
TTATTTTCAACAGTAACTATCTCTTTCTCTCTCTCTCTCTCTCTCTCTCTCTCTCTCTCTCACTCTCACTATATATATATATATATATATATATATATAAGACTAGAGTAAATGATAATGTCGCGAAGTGAAATGGGCAAGCTGATTTCGCATTTACTGCCTAAATATACGCAGTTTAATCTGCATAATCCCTCAGCTCACAACAATATTAACGCCATAAAAATTTTGATGCAATCTCTTTGAGAGATTAATCTTTAAACTGAACAAATTAAACACTTTAAAGCTGAAGTTAATAAAATTAACGAAAAATTAAAATCCTTGATTTTCGTGCGCGGATACACTGAAACTGAAAACAACCTTAACGAACAACAGTAAAGAAAGAATCCATACATAAGCAAGTGGACACCCATTTTTCTAATGACATAACAATTTACTGTTTTCACAGTAATTTATTTAACGTCGACAATTCAAAACTGGCTGCAGATCTCGAAAATGACATCCAGTCAGTTGTTAACTGGGGCAAGAAATGTCTTGCAAATTTTAACGCCTCTAAAACTTAACTAATATACATTAATTATCATAGAGAACCATATCTGCACTCCACCGTTATGGTTGCTGCTAACCTTCATGAGAGAAACCCATTTTGCGTTTTAGGTTTTTTTGGCGTTTTTTACTCTCATAAAATGGAGTGATTATATTGAATCAATTACTAGCCTACACGCCGATGGTAGCGTCAGCGGACCTAAGGTGGGCGATCAGTGAGCCTCTACCTGTCCACCAGTGGTAATTTTACACGCAAAGCACCAATCTGCCACTGGGCGGTATGCCATTAGCGTTTACCGTAGTGGTCCGTTGTCAGACCGCCGACGTGTTCATCTCAGCAATGTTACCACTTGCGGACCGCTAGTGACCCACCGTTTGCCCACCGGTGGCTGACACCTGAAGACCGCTGGTGTTACTATGGATGGCTCGCCACCGTTCCACTAGCGTCTTGCGTGCAGAGTAGTGGCATGCCCTCGCCCATTGGCAGATTGGTGGCTTGCGTGTAGGGTAGGTCTGCTGCTAAGAAGGTTGGTTCCTGTATCGTGAGAGACAATATTTCTTGTCCATTTTGCGCCCTTATAAATCTACCATTCGTCCATGTATTGAATATATATATATATATATATATATATATATATATATATATATATATATATATTATATATTTTATAATTATTTATTTAAAAATATGATTCCAAACCGCTACATAAATTAAAAATAAAAAATGGGCTCCGTTCCATCTTCAAGCGAATTTTTTTTTTTTTTATTTAAACTCAATTTAATTTAAAGGATTATATTGAAGTTTTCGGCTCTTTTTTTTGAAACATGATACCTCTTATGTAGCGGTTTGGAATCATATTTTTAAATAAATAATTATATTTATCTCTACTTGTGTATCGAGCACTATTTTTAAAAATAATAACTTAAATACTAAGGGACTTTGGATTATTTACCTAACCAGTTCCTTCCTATTTTCTATATATTTTCACACACACACACACACACATATATATATATATATATATATATATATATATATATATATATATATATACACACACACAGGCTGTCCATAAAGTTCATGTGCATTTTAAAAAATTATAACTTTATTTGTATTTGCCATAGAAATAATCTGTAAAAAATGTTATAAAGTTTAATTTACCTAGTTTTAAGTATAGCTAAAATAACTAATGTGATTTCAGGCATTACTGTAAATCAGTTGGCAAATGTTTTCCGTTAACTGCAAAATCGTATTAATAGTAATAGTTCTTTTCCTTGAAAAAATTATTTCTGGTAATAATTTTTTACAAAGTATTTTTCGTATTAAAACCTATTTTTACATTTTCATAAGGCTTTTTTCTTCAGATTTGGGTGTGTGGGGTAACTATTTGGCCATAGCTGGGACCCTAACAAGTGCTACCACCCCATCTCAGGGTAGACCCGGGAACACAAGCAATTAAGGGGTGATTCCACGCTCCTCGAAATCTCCTGATCAGAGGCCTTGCTTTCGGACGTAGTTTATCGTAATACCCAGGACGCGGATGTAGTTTATCGTCATACTCAGAACGGATAGATCTTATGAGGCCCAAGAGATTAACAGCAGTAATAATACTGAAAGAGAATAATTATAACAATATAATGGAATAGAAGTTATGTGAGGTATACAAATTCGTGCTTACTGAACTATAACAGAGTGACAAGTAGCAATTAATATATATATATATATATATATATATATATATATATATATATATATATATATATATATATATATATATATATATACAGGGTGTCCCAAAATAATGTATACACTCTTTGAATCTTCATAAATTGTTCAATTTATATATTTTGACTTGTAAATAAGATTTATACAAGAGGAAGAATACACATTTAAAGAATTTGAGAGTAAAATATACAGAAAAAACATAGAAAATTAACTTTAATAAGATAAAATTTACTTGGGGCAATGGCAGAATGTTCATATAATGATGAGTTCACACCAAGTGCTCAAACTGGTCGCTGTTCTGTTCAATACACTTTTCATATCTTGAAGAAATAGACCTACAAACGTCCAGTATCATTTCCTCTGGTATTTGAGAACATTCTTCTTCAGTTGCTATTCTCATTTCAGCAATTGTTTCAGGTTTCCTGCTGTAAACTTTGTCTTTTCGAAACCCCTACAAAAAGAATTCCAAGGGTGTTAAATCTGGTGATCTAGGTGGATATTCAACTGTCCCGCTTCTTCCAATCCATCTATTTTGCATATTTTCATCCATATAAGTTCTCACATCACTGTAATGTATTATTAACTATAAATATTTAAAGAGTGTATACATTATTTTGGGACACCCTGTATTTAAAAATTTTTAGTGACGGATTGAAGATTTTATTGGGCAAAACAAAATATGAACAAATAAGATATGACAAATAATAAAATAGAAACATTACACAAAATACAGTTAGGAAAATTAAGGTGGCGTACGGACGTGTTCTTTGAAATATGGAGCCGTTCCCAATCAACGACCATCGGGCCATGTTTCTACTTCAGTAGCTACCATGTGTTGGCCACGTCATTTATATTACGTAACAATCGATTCCTCCGATGTGCTTTCTTCAGTCATATGGAATCAGGGGAAATGGCTGTCGATGGTCAGTTTCTGTGATAAGGGTCTGTAATATCTTCGCTAGCTTATTACCGAAATTGGGTTGTGGTCGGAGCAGTTGGCGACGATTTCTGCATAGACGATGCAGTTTCTCCAGTAGGCAGAGTAATACCGTCGAAAACCTCATTGTCAGAATGCTTCTTATGCTACAATCCAAGAATTTTCTGATGTTCTACTTGAGAAAAAGTGTACTGTACCCGTGTTGGTTTAATCAGCCACCTGAGAACCCATTCACCATCAGAAAAATCGGACGACTTCACCTGAAATGATGAAATACAACGATGGCACTCATTTATCGAATATTTTTCTTTCTAACAGGTGATGTTAGCACGTCCAGACATGACAAAAAATAGAATAATGTGAATAGGGAAAAGCGACTTTCAAGGAAAATAAAAGTCGGTGTTCAGGAACTAAAAGTCGTAAATCAATTCATATCTCTTCACTTGATTATCAGCAATGAATGCTTCAAAACAGAAATCATTTCGAGATCAGCCAGTTCCAGTGGCAGTTGTCCCAAAACTCAAAACCATTTGGAAAGACAAGAATTCTGACTTCAGAGATCGAGACTTTTGCGTACTTTGGCCTTCTCGATCTCTCTGTACGTCTGCGAATCTTGGACATGAACAGAAGAACCACAGCAAAGAATGCAAACATTGGAAATGAAATGAAACTGAGCCATTCAAGACGTCTCTTACATCAGAGCATGAAAAAGTGACTCAGCGCGAGACTCCATCAGACAAGGAACACACCTATTGGAAACACTCATAACCATTGTCAGCAAAAGGAAGCTGAAATGGTACTGATACCGTAAGAGCCAAACGTCTTTCCATTACCATTCTACAAGCTAACACTTTAGGCTTTAAAAGAAGAGGATGCCATCAAGAAAATTAGTACACAGCCTAGAAATATGGCGGGTCAAATGTTCCACGGCTCACTGATTCGACGGTCATAGGATTGATGGTGATAATAATGATGACGACAATGGTTATTTCAGAAACATCAGTATATGATTTTCTTTTTCATTTCTTAATATATCGAAATATCTGGGATTTTTTCTTAAATGAAACGGTTTATAGCTTCCGTTTCGCATATACCATGAACCAGTATCACTTGTTTTGTGGTTTCAGGCCATTATTAACACTTCGCCAGTTTCATTATGAACCATTATTAACATTAACCATTATTAACAGTTCGCTGGTTTCTACGTTCTCATACGTCTATACGAAACTGCTGTGGACGTATATTTACGTTTTCATTCATCATAAAATAATGATCCCAAGCGTTTGTCTTGTAAACAAACAACCGTTTAGTGTCCTTTCCAAACAAACCTATAGATATGGTACTTTTTGTCATGTATTTTTTTTATTATATTGCATGTTGGGATATCGTTCAATTTAGTCTAGACTGCAGAATATCCGATCAAACCAAATTGGCAGCGCCTGTGTAGTCATTAATTCACCAAAAAAAAATGGTTATTTCTTTTTCAAAAGACGGGTCAACATAGCCAGGAAACAATGCCGAGATCGAAACCCGACCGATTTGGCGTCAGTCGGAGATCCTTCCCCAATAAGCCAACGTATTGTATACTTATGTAAACAAACGCCAGTCCTCAATTCATTAATGATGAGCGGAGCCGACCTCTGTCTTATAGAAACTAAACCTATATCTAATTTTTTCTTGCCCAATCCAGACATAGCCACCTTTTAATCTACCGTCTAAACCAAAAATCCGTTCATCTTTTTAAATGCTGGTTTAGTTTGTTTTGATGGGTTTTTGACTTTATTTTTGTTTTGTTTTTTACAGCATATCAACTCCTAATGTGTCATTCGTAATTTCTTTTATATATATATATATATATATATATATATATATATATATATATATATATATATATATATATATATATATATTGTTGTTGCAAAATGTATTGCTGATAGTTTGTATGCAGCAGTGGAAGGTATTAATTAAAACCTACGATTTGTTTGCTTTTGATGTTGGCCGTGGATAGATGAAACTACAGAGAGAGAGACAGAGAGAGAGAGAAAGAGAATCAAATCGTGGATAAGTGAATTAACTCTATTGCCTTTATTTCCTCTTTTCCACTTTTATTCGTCTGTTTTTATTTGTTTTTTTGTTTTTGTTTTTGTTTTTTTGTTTTTTTTTTCTTTTTTCTCTCCTTTTTCTTTTCACTGGTTGAAAACAAAACACGTTCATGAAAGTTTCACTTAAAACCAACGTTAAATAATCTAATAAGCTCGATATCCGCTAATATAACACTTTATGATATTATCAACTCAAGTGAACGGATTAATTTCTTTCTAAACGAATTGAGAAAGCCTTTCGCGCAAAGAAAATCTTTGGAAGCCTTTTCATCAAAGTGAATAATCGCGCCCACCGTAACACTACATACCCAAAAGACTCACCGAAATTTTCGGGTAAGTGGCGCACTGGTCCCGTTTTGATTAAATTTTGGTTGTGTTTTAACGCAATCAACATATTAATCAATTAATTGATGCCTTTTTTGTGTGTGTGTGTGTGTGTGTGTGTGTGTGTGTGTGTGTGTGTGTGTGTGTGTGTGTGTGTGTGTGTGTGTGTGTGTGTGAAATGAAATTTCTGTGTTTGGATTGTAATTGTGCAATGGCATTTTTCAGGAATTTTTCCCCTCCACATTTGGTTCGTATAACTGATTTCATTTTTCACTTATGGAAGGGCGTTTCGTTCTCATTGCGAATCTTAGCAACCCCAGTTTATGAATTTAACAAACATCCTGTGTCCAACTTATGAGTGAGCGAGACATTTGAAAGTGAAACGAAATGGAGACAAAGGGTTAATAAACACAATGATTTTCATAAAAGGATTGTATTCTTAACACAATGCTTCAGCCGATCAATTCTTTAGCCCTAGTCAGATTTACAATCAGCAGGAAAACAGTATAAAAAAAATTATTACTACAAGGTTGATGTTTTCTTTTACGGTATATCAGCTTCTCCAGGTTATCTAATGCTAATGTCTGTTAACTGCAATAATAATAAATAAGTAGAAACAGTTTTTGTTTTTTTTACATAAGAATCAAAAACGTACATCCGGTTTTGGTCTGCCCTAGTGTCAATAACGGTAGGCACTGATTTATTTTTCCCAGAATAATGCAAAAAAATTAACGCATTTTGGTCTACACTGTAATTGAAAAGGTGGATATGTCTGGATTGGATAAGAAACAATTAGATAGATGTTTAGTGTCTATAAGACTGCGGTCGGTAACGTTTTGCTAACTGTGTACCAATTTTGGGTTTCAAAATCATTCACTGTGCCAACAGAATACGTATTTTTATACAAGTCAATGTCAATATACCTGTTCTACAAGATATTTTATGTAGTAATATATAGTATATATACATTATTATTAAGACATTTTTATGTTTATATATATATTCTTTTTTTATAGATACAAATATTTAAGTAAATGCTCTGTTTATCATAAACAGTATTAAACAACATTTACCGGTCTGAATGTCCGAGAAATTGTCATAGAAAATATTCGTCCTCCGAGAGGAATCGAACCTGTATACTATACGGAACCGTCATATACCTGACTTCGGCCACAGAGGAGTGTTCAGTTAGCAAGGTCGATTTTACTGCCTTTAAACTACAATCGTCCATGATTCCCTCACGAACATTCATATCTGCTCATGGCGTATCCAAATGTAAACAAATGACGTCATGCATTATTAAATGGACAAAGTCCGACAATTATTTTAAGACATTTTTATGTGTATACATTGTTTTTTTAATATTTAAGTAAATGCTCTGTTTATAATAAACAGTATTAATAACATTTATCGGCCTGAATGTCCGAGAAATTGTCATAGAAAATATGCGTCCTCCGACAGGAAGCGAACTGGTATCCTATACGGAACCGTCATTTAGCCTGACGTGCCTTAACCAATCGAGCCACAGAGGATTGTTTGATTGGTAATGTTGATTTTACTGCTTTTAAACTGCAATCTTCCGTGTCTTAAAATAATTGTCGTACTTTGTCGATTTCATACTTTATTTTATATTTTAATAGAAACAGCTAATTATCGTTTTGGCGTTATAATACTTATTGGTCCGGACTTTGTGATGTCATTTGCGGCTGCGTGCAATTGGAAATTGCTCGGCGTGGCACGCGTGCCGTAGGTTGCTGACCTCCAGTATAAGACAAAATATGGTATACATTGTTTTGCAAGATGTTCAAACTGGTATTTTACTGTTTCATTTTTTTTTTTACGGCATAATTCCTAATGCGTCATCAGTAATTTCTTTTATAAAATGTATTTCTGGTATTTTTTTGCAAAAATTTATAGCTGATAACTTTTTTCTCATACAAAAAATGTATTGCTGATAATTTTACTATAATTTTTTTATACTTTGGTAGTGTTTTTACCCCAGTTTGCTGATTAACTATTTGCCCATAGCCGCAACCCTAACAGGTTCTACCACCTTGGGACGAGTGAACCTGGGAACAGGACCATTTAAAATTTGGTCCCACGATCCTCAAAACTACTCGATCAGACGCCTTGCTGCTGCATATAATTTATCGTTATACCCAGAATGATCCAAATGGTGAACACCGGTTTGGTTTGAATGGTAGTAAAAAGGTAGATATATTACATGAGAGCCTAAATATTGGAAAATGGTTTAGTTTGTAAGAGAGTCAAAAACGTAGACGTACAATAGGCAGATGCAGATTTCTGCTAAGGGTCCTTAACCCTGATGCATTATTTTTCTTCATATATGTACCTTTGATTTTTTTATTATGTTATCGTTTTTTGTTTTGGTTTTGGAACTGCTGGTGTTTTCAAAATCGTTCAGTCATTGGAAGGAAAATAAAATGCATGATTCCCATTTGGAAACAAGTTCCAATAAAAGAGGGCTGGAGAGAATTAGCAAGTTCAATATCGCAATCTAACAAATAAGCCTTCTATACAAATAGCAAATCGAAATTCGGCCTCAGAAATGTTACATTTTATCTAAACTTCTTGTTCGTGTTCTTCGCCATGTTTTTACCTCTTTGTCGATATTAGGTTTTTACTGTATACTACAATGCTTTAACCTGAACGGTCGTAGAAAAATATATTATTATTATTATTACTATTTGTTGTGGATTCCGGGATGAAATCCGGTCTCAAATGAATGACAAACGCAGGAATGAAATATAGCAAATAAATGTATTGACGCAATAATACCATTGGTAATACGGTTAGTAGATCCAGAAATGCGGTTAGTAGCAATAATAATATATATACAGTCTGGGAAATTCAATATCGAAGTAGGACTTCCTTCTGAGTCTACGTGCTCGCAACTGTGACTCCTAGAAAGCGGTTACCTGACTCTTTCACTATCTCTGTCTCTCACTTCCGGATATTCACCGGCAGCAGTACAAGTACACACTGAGCGAGTCCACTTGTATAAAAATGGGTGGACTCCTTAACACTATTATTCCCTTTGATTTTGTGAGCTTTATCTATGTAAAATGTGTTAGGTTCGAAAATGTCCAGTGGAAATGTGATGATTCCATTTCTGAGCTAAGCTCTCTAATTGCAACCCGGAAATATATATTATTATTATTACTCTGTTTTGTGTTGTATATTCGTTTCATTCCGGGTCCCAAACAGAGATCTAAGCCACAGAAATGTCATCATCACATTTTCATTGAACATTTTCGAACCTAAGATCAAACACATTTTACATAGATGAAACTTTTCGTCAGATGTGAGCTGTACTTGTGAGTACAATTTGTTGTAGTTCTTTAAGGCATGGGCTAACAGGGATCACTTCAAGTGAGTCTGTTAAAAGCTTTTCCAATCAACCCGAAGGCTCCAATCTCAACTGGAATTATTGATGTTTTCATGTGATACATTTGTTTAGATTTCCACTTGATTATCCTTTAGATACATACTAATATGCAGGAACTACTATGTTCATAAGAAAGCACCCTGTTTTTTTCACGGTATTTGATCTCGATGTCTTGGCGATTAACTTTAATTGTTCTGTCTGTAATGTCTCATCCAATTTTTTATGGCTCCTATCACTAGAACCGGGTCTGGGTTGTGTACCGGTTTCTTGAACTTTCCTTCCTATAAGAGTTGCAGATTTTCCAGCGTAGATATTGGTCCACACTGTAATGCCAAATATCTTCTTCTTCTTCTTCTTCTTCTTCTTCTTCTTCTTCTTCTCCTCCACCTCCCCCTTCTACTCCTACTCCGCCTTCTTCTTCTTCTCCTCCCCCTCCTCCTCCTCCTCCTCCTTCTTCTTCTTCTTCTTTTTCTTCTTCTTCTTCTCCACCTCCCCCTCCTACTCCTCCTTCGTCTTCTTCTTCTCCTCCCCCTCCCCCTCCTACTCCTACTCCGCCTTCTTCTTCTCCTCCTCCCCCTCCTCCTCCTCCTCATAATGTGGCGACAATTTACCCATCGCACACTGTGTATGGATGAAACAAGATATTCTGTCACATGTTTTTATTAGTTATTTTGAAATTTTACATTCCTAGCTAGGTATGTCATGTTTATACTATATATTTTATTCATCTAATATACGTAGTGCAATATTTATTGTTATTTAAGATAATCTATAATATTAATGGCAAGTTAATCAATGTGATAAAGGAATAGTTCTAGAACCGATGTATATGTCCTCTGAACTATTATTATTATTATTATTATTATTGCTGTGATTTATGCTGTTTCTCTTGTTATTGTTAAAGTGAAATTTCCAAGAGCGAAAGCAAATTCATAAATAACACAGGTTTGAATAAATTTTCTTTTCTTGCATCTTTGTTCTCATATTGGAAGTCTTGTTTTATAGTAATATATACATCTTTTGTCTTTGGCTGATATATATATTTGTGAATAATTTCAGATATAACTGAAATATATCCATTAAAAAGATAACATAGATAAGACAAGAGAAAAAAACTTATCTTAACCGACGTGTTTCACCGTCTACTTGACTATATTAAGGTAAATGTGAGGATTTTATTTTGCAACAAGTATTTATAAATAAAAGCAATAATATTTTTTCATTTTTTTTTTAAATTAAAGAGACGCCCATCAATATTCATCAGGTTAACTGAAAAGTTTACGTAAAGTATGGAGGATATTAAGTGATATAATTTACTGTTTAATAAACGAAAGTGAGTTTGTTGATTTGTTTATTTTTATTTATGCCCTTAATATATAAATTATTTTAGTATGTGATTAATTTATGTATTATATATATTTTAACTAAGAGGATGTTATGAATTTAGTCGTTTTTTATTCATTTTCTAACATTTTAATTTTTATTTTCTTGACGTTTGAAATATATATATTTTTTGGAATCCGGGACGCATATTTATATTTTAACAAGATTCGAAAGCAGTACATTAATTATATAAATATATAATTTTAAATCAACCTCCTTTACTCACTTTCGTTTAATAGACATTAAGTTACATGACTTAGCATCATCCATCATTTATCTACACTTTTCAGTTAACCTGATGAATATTTATGAGCGTCTTCTAAATTAAAAAAAAAAAAAAAACGAAGAACAACTAACACTATTTTTGCATTTGTTTATAAATACTTGTTGCCAAACAAAACCTTTATATTTGCCTTGGTAAAGTTCCTCAGGGGACGAAATACGTCACCTAAGATAAGTTTTACTGTTCTTTTTATTCATATTGTCCTTTTATAGATTTATTTATATGTATTTCTTTATTATGTTTCTTAATCCCATCGGAATACTTTCAAGTGAAAGTTTTCAAATAAATATTCATCAATATGTCAGCTTTATTGATCTAAATTAAATATATAGTCTGTGATATCTGAAATATAGTGGTTATGCAATGTGGTAGAGGCTCGTTACGTTGATATATCTATATAAGCTCGTGCATAACTTCGTGACATAAGTTTGTCCATAACTTTTATATCTTTCTTGGTTACGGACCAGAGCATTTAATATATACGCTCAACGGGATTTAAATCTGGAGGACGTGGATGCTAAAGAAGTCGAGTTTTCCTTGTACCAGTTTAGTGTCGCCATCTGGGCGGAGACATTGTGATATTTTGCGTACCACCGGAGAACATGATGCGTATAAAGTCCGAACGAAAATCTGTGTACGTGATAGCAGTCCAGTTAGGTTCCTGTTCATTTAGTGCTCCTTGGGAAGGCCCTCAAACCCACACCATTACAGATGTATCACCTGTTTTCACGAAAACGTTCGGATAGGCTGGATCCATAAAATCCGGTAACTATTTCGTTGACCAACAGACATAGCACCATTTTTTTTACAGTTTATTGTCAATCTTACTATGGCATAAGGACGCTTCACTAACAAATGCTACGGTGCCAATAATTTTCTATGAGCTTGATTATAGCCTGGAAAAGGGTATTTATGATACTGAGGAGACTGATGGGTCTATATTGGGTTAGAGAAAATCATTCGTCCTCATTCTTGAAAACCGGGCGTTAACTTGACACATTCCACAGCTTAAGAAGAATTTCTCCTTCTAGCAGCGGTGGAATAATTTCGTTAGCATGGAGATAATTCCGAGTTCATTCTCTTAAGGACAACTACTGGAATATTGTTTGGATCAATGATTTTTTTTTAAGGTCAAGGCTTTCATTAAGTTTAGAGATTTCACGTACTGTAATGAAAATCCAGAGAATTTGCTTAGTGATAAGTGAGAATTTGGTAAGGAGATCGCTTTTGTCATCTAAGATTGGGTTTGAGACAAAGATCGAGGCGAAGAGCTTCGCGTTGTCTGTCAAGGAAAATATGACGTCGGGGCTATTTATAATGGTGGGCACAGCTTCTTTAACTTCCAAAATTCAGGGAATCAAATTTGTTTCTTTTCAAACTTTGCACGACAGCTTGTGCCTAGCCATGCATTGCATCTTCAAGAGCTTTCTTGCAGCGATTGCCAGTGGTTCTGAATACATTATGTGTCAATCTACACCCGCCTTGTGATAGATATTAAGGTAGTTGTCCCGCTGAGCTGTGGCTTCACCCCTTTGCAGGGTGAACCAGGTCTGATAATTTGGTTTCTACTGGAATTTTTGGAAGAGAATAAAAAAAAAAACTCTATTCCAGAAAAAATCTATTCCGAGACGAGGGCAGCACTTTGGGAGGCAGCATATTTGAAGAATATCGAATGAGGAGATTCCGCTATATAGATACGATGGTACGCTTTTTGTTCCAAACTACAAATGGCCAAAGACTCCAGCATATAAGTCGACTAATGGTTTGAGCCGGACCGACATTGTACTAGAATAAGATTTGAAATAATATGCCGTCCTGGGCGTGGCGATAAACTACATCCGCTTTCTGGATAAGACGATAAACTACAGCAGACAGCAAGGCCTTTGATCAGAAGTTTTTCAGGAGTGTGGAACCACCTCTTGACGGTGTTCCCAGGTCCATCCTAACCCGGGTTGGTAGTACCTGACAGGGTCCCAGCTATGGACAAATAGTTAACCCCCTACAAAAGTGGTCAAAAGACTATGAAAGTATAAAAATAGGTTTTAATACTAACAGTACATTTTTGAAAAAAAATATTACGACAAATACATTTTTGAAAAAGAAATATTACCAGAAATACTTTTTGAAAAAAAAATGTTACCGGTAATACTTTAAAAAAAATAAAACAAAATTTTACTAGCAATACATTCTTGTTAAGAAATATTACCAGGAATACATTTTTGAAAAAAAATTGTCAGCAATACATTTTTGGAAAAAATAATATTACCAGCAAAAAAATCTTAAATAACCATTGAGGTGTTGATATGCCGTAAAACAAAACAAAACAAAACAAAGGAAATAATGTCACTCTTCAACGGCTGGTTATCTCCCTTGTTCATATCCGGTAGTTTGACTTTTGTATCACTTCTTGACGTCTGTTGTTTTCAGGAGACGCTGAAATCTGTTGGGAATTCAAATTGTTCTGGTATACTTCTTGCTATTTGAAAAACACTTCGAACTTTTTCATTAATAATAGAAGGAATCCAGTTTGAGGAACTGACTTTGAGTCCGATTATCTTCAGTAATCTAATGCAGACGTAGATATCACTGAGAGAGATTACTGATTAATTATTATCATGATCTGAATAATTAGTTTTATCAGATTATCTTTTGGAGAATACAGTATCAGTTACGCAGATGTTTCTAAATTGATGGCAGACAAAAAAGACTTGCTAGACAAGTTAGTAAAGGAGAGCGGAAAGAAAGGATTAGCAATCAATATTTTATGGTAATATTAATATTAGCCGTTTCCCTATGAGGAAACTTTTGACTTTCCCTGACCAAGTAAACATTAGTAGTTTTCGGTTAAAATTTACAAATCTTTCTCTTTAAACAATTATTGAGAAAAACAAGTTGCTCAAATCCAGTAGCCGTTATAGCTCTTTCTATTACTGATGGAAGTTTCCTTCTGAACCTTTTATTTGAATTGTGGAATGTTAACATCTTCGTTACGTTATTATTTTATTAGTCACATGTGCTATCCATTTTAGTTGTTGCTGCTATTGGTAGTCCACAGGTGATGCGTTTTTTTGTTATTTTGGTACGGTTCATGTTCAAAGAAGAATGATCTTTGCCAAGACACTTAGGCTTTCCTCGTTCAGAGGCTTTTTTTTTCACCATTGACTTTAAGAAACGGTTGTACAGAACTGAGAGTTTAGATCTTTCTGAACAGGTCTGGCGTCATGCATGACATCCACATGAAAGTCTTAATCTGTCTCGGCTATTTAAGGACATGACTTGAGTTTTCGGATTAATGTTTTGTAGCTATTTGTGGTGTTGGGCTGGAAGACATCAAGGCGGTGAATATGGGTTCGGTGCCGGAGGGGAAGGGTTGTTATTACTACTTCAAGGAAATTCCTCTGACGTTCCGCGGCTGATGGTAGAAATATCCAAAGCAGTCTGTAGCTTTGGAGAGGCGACAAATAATCTCAAGAGAGACTGAATTGTTAGTTCTTCTTTCCGAGGTACTTAAATGACTTTAAATATTTAAGTGCTTTACTATCAACAGTAATTCACACAAATATTACTAAGTTTACTAAATGACACTGACAAACACCAAGCAGAGATTTAAGAGTTGGCTTATGTTTACAAACTACTTCTACGTATGTTTGAGACTAATTGTTTAAACTAAATGCTTGGATGCACTTGAAAATCTCTTGAGTCTCGTGTATGAATGGTGCAACAAGAGCAGCAGCATTAGCAACTAGAAGCCCACAAATAATATTGTCACTTTGAATGGCTGATTATTAAATAGCCCACCATATATATATATATATATATATATATATATATATATATATATATATATATACGGTGCCCCACACCCATAAACAGATTCATTTTGTGATCGAATAGCATAACCAATTTGAATGCAATTGTGTATAGCTGACACTTTAGATATTTTACATGCATCAGCAACTGTCTCTTTGAATGGGTGATTATTGAATAGTCCACCCAAACATAATAATAATAATAATAATAATAATAATAATAATAATGGATTCTCCCGTCGGTTTCGACGTATGAGGATCTGAGAGCTTAGCTGATTCAGTTATGAAATTTTGTGCGATAATCTTAAGTGGAATTTAAGACCCGCTAGTGATTTACAAAGGAAACCACATATTGATAAGTGTGAGGATTGTGAGATGAGATCACTGTTAGATTGGCTGACCTTTTAGATAGTGCCCTCACTTCTTGAAGATGATTCAGACAAGCAGATTAAAAATTGCCACTAAAATTACGTTGATCTCCATCCTACTCGCTCCAAAGCTAAGCGCTCAAAGTTGTTATGTGGTATATTGACTGCTGACAAGTTGCTTTTCAGCTTGTCTTTGTATCTTAGCCATGGGCGTCCTACATTCCTGTAGCCCTGATCTAACTAGTTGTATATTAGGATCTTGGGTATCCTGTCATCAGACATTCTTAAGACATGACCAGTCCACCGTAACTGAGACTGTGTGGATAAGAAGGAATCAAGGTAAATCGACAGAAAACCCACACAAGTGATTTGATTAAAGTGGTGAAGGCTTGTGCAGAACCATCCACACTTTTCGGAACTATTGATACACTTAGTCTCTATATATATATATATATATATATATATATGCACGGTGTCTCCCAACCGACAAAAAAGAGATTCATTTCGTAATCTAATAGTATAACCAATTTGAATGCAGCTGTATACAGCTGACAGTTTAGATATTTCTGAATGGGTTTAGCACCATGCATGTCATCCATATGAATGTCTAGTTTTGATTATTTAAGGACATGACTCGAGTCTTCAGTTGATGTTTTGTTTTTATAGCAATTTGAGATGTTGAGCGAAACAAACTTTCTCACAGTTCTCTGTTCAGATTTCTTTTCTCTTATGCTAAATTTTTTATAAGCGATCCATGCGACAAGGTATCTGAAGAATTTTTATAAAAGGAAGACAGAATATAATCCTGTCAGCAGGAGAAAGTGCTCAAGATGCCAACTATGAAATGGAGATATTAAAATTAAGCACAGAATTTTAAATATCTGGGATGAAAAATGTGACCCAGAAATCCAAAGACAAATTGTAATAGTAAATGATAGCTTCCAAAATCTAATCAACGTAATAAGAAAGAGGAAAATTTCGTTAGAATAAAAGATACTTAAACCGCTAAGTCATATCAATTCACCTATATGACATCGAATCCCTATAGGCGAAAAAAAAACTGCAGGCAATAGAAATTTGGTTCTACTATGCATGGATTGGGCGCGTTAACAACAATCAAATCTGGAGGGAAATAGAAACAAAAAGTGCGCCTTTACTAGGAACCAGAAAGTGACAATTGAGATTTCTTAGCAAAAATGGCCAACGATATATTTTATAGAAAAATCACTAACAATATATTTTATAGAAAATGATCAACGACGTATTTTATAGCAAAATGACCAACAATGTATAGCAATATGAACAGCAATATATTTTTGTTTTAACCTAAAAAAGGGTGACTGAATGTGTAGTATCAAAAATGGAGTCTAAAAATGAAATAGTAATCTTTATAACATCATCAATATACAATACTCGTCAGCGCCGTGAAGTAGGTAAACCACTGCTAGTGGTGAACTACATAGACAGCATATTACTCCTACCACCACCACCACTTACAATAGTGTCCAATGTATTTATGAGGATTAGGACGTACCCATTAGTGTTCATAAGTAAGGTATATAACAATTTCATAGCAAAATCACCAGCAATATATTTTTAGCAAAACGACCGATATATCTTATAGCAAAATGACCAACAATATATCTTATAGCCAAATGACCAATAATATATTTTATAGCATCGTAATTTGAAATCAACCGATAAACAATTTTTGAAGGGAGACGAGACGTTAAGATGAAGATCCATATTTTAAAGCCATAATACACAACAAGGAATACCACCCTTCAGCCCGCTTCTTTAATACTCAAGCTTTATTTGACACCGCAGTTTTCTGATATGGCCAATAGATAATATTATAGGTATTACCTGGGGAATTGTTTCTCGCATAAACAACTTGCATTGCTTAAATTCTCAATAGATTACAAGTCAGAACTTGGTTGGCTAACCCGGAGGGGGGGGGATGAAGTTTTCTGGGGTCGAGGTCTGGCGAGCATCATTAACAGATTAATTAGCTTGACATTTTTGACGCTTATTAATTGGACAATTTCCAGATGGTTGCAGTGCCACCCTACGCTCGTGATTTTAAATTACGAAGAGGGGGGGGAGCACTGCCGGAACAAATAAACATTAAAGCGGGATTTTAAAGTAACGTTTATATTATTAAGTCTTTTTTTTTTCATTCTATTTATCATGATATTTGATTCTATTTTATTTGACTTAGTTTTATTTCGATTTCATAATTTCTTTTATATTTTTATATTTTTATTGTTTTATATTGCATATTTTAAATTGCATGTTTTATATTTTTTATTGTTTTATATTGCATATTGTGCAGTCACGGTTCGCGTCTTGGATTGAGGAATCGGAGGGACGAGTTCGAATTCAAGTCGAGTTCATTACATTCCCTTACGTGCTAATACCGTTGGGAAGAGTATCACTATATATCTTCCCTCTTCTACTATTTTACAATAGCAGGACAGACCGGGTCTTATAGCCTTGATTTGTAAGCGGTCTAAGAGAAGGAAATTCTGAATTCAAACCAACCTATTGCCTTGTAGGTCCTGAATCTTCAGAAAAACATATCCTTTTGTGAAAAAGGAACTGGGAAGACATTGCACTATTCTGCATTGAATGTCACCATGAATGAAAATTTTGAGATTTAGGGGAGTGGTGAAAATAGCAGCGGTGCAATATGTGCTAACTGTTTGTTTTTTTATTTGTTGTTATTGTTATTTTATATTACTTTATATTATTCTTTTCTTTTTTATATAAGTGTTTTTAATTTAATTTAATTTTATATTTTGACTTTATTTAATTTTATTTATATTTTATTTTATATTTTTCTTTCTCCTTTCGTTGATTTTTCTTTTTAATTTTAATTTAATCTAATTTTATTTATTTTTAATATCATTTTATTCTGTTATTCTATTTTATTTTCATTTAAATTAATTTATTTATTATTTCATTTTAACTTATATATTATTTTATACTGGTCTTTTTTATTTTAATTTCACTCATTTTTATTTTATTTTATATTTTAATTTTATTACCATTGATTTTATTCAATTTTTATTTTATTGTATTTTTTAATCTTATTTAATTTATTTAACTGAATTCCCTATTTTTATTTTATTCAATATCGCAGATTAGTTTTCACGTTCATAGATGTTATTTTTTACAAAACAAAAAGTAAATTCTATTAAAAATAAAATTTTTAAATTTCAATGAAAGAAAGCCCCTCAATTCAGTGGACCTTCAAGCGTCTCACATCAATCAGACCTTTTGAACTTTGAACTTTGTCAGATCTTTATCTAGGCAGATGGTATCACGATTTATGGATTAACACTCCATAAAAATCGAGGTGACCAGAACCTGGCAGCTGACCTCTCCTCTGACCCAGAGGTTTTGCAACTGACTGGGTTAGGATCTGGATTGTAACATTCAATACCTCCAAAAAACAGCTGTTTATATTTCACCTACAGAGAAAAGAGTTTTTTAAATCATGTTAAATTATTGCGCCCCCAATGAGGCTTCTTCGCTGTAACGTCTATTGGGATGTCACACGTCCCTTACCACAAGTGGAACTCGTATCTATATAATTGATATCTTAAAATACTTGGTTCCTTGTACCTCTCCAGAAATCACCTGTAACAGTAAGTTCTATGCTAAGAGTTTCTTCTTGCTCTTCTCGCTCGTGGAACTTCTTTAAAAAAATTTAAATGCAATGTCAATCGTGATCTTCAGTATTTTGAATTCATACTATCATATTGTTTTCTCCACTTACTAATGCTTTGCTTTTTCGTATATTCTTTCACACTCGGTAACCCCTTTGGATTTTAGTGACTTTATTACCTCGCTTGGCTTGAAATGATATATATATATATATATTTATTAAAGACATTTTTTATGTTTAACGTTGTTATTTATAGATACAAGTATTTAAGCAAATGCTCTGTTTTATGATAAACAGTATTAAATAACATTTACTGGCCTGAATGTCCGAGAAATTTTCATAGAAAATATTCGTTCTTTGACAGGATTCGAACCTGCATCCTATACGGAACCGTCATTTACGCTCACGTGCCTTACCTCTGGCTATAAAGAACCTTTTCGGTAGACAAGGTCAATTTACTGCTTATAAACTTCAATCTTCCATGAATCTCGTACATTCATAACTGCTCTGGCGTATCAAATGTAAACAAATGACGTCATATATTAAGAAATGGACAAAGGTCCGACAATTTATTTATTAAAGACATTTTTTATGTTTAACGTTGTTATTTATAGATAAACATGTTATTTAATACTGTTTATCATGAAACAGAGCATTTGCTTAAATACTTGTATCTATAAATAACAACGTTAAACATAAAAAATGTCTTTAATAAATAAATTGTCGGACCTTGTCCATTTCTTTATATATATATATCATATAATCCAAAATTACCTCATATCAGGTAATTACCTCATTAGTACACAATAAAATCCAAAATTATTTCATATGAGGTAATTTTGGATTTTATATATATATATATATATATATATTACAACACCAATATATCTGTCGCTGCACACTTCAACCAACCGTTCTCTAGCATTGATGATATCTGATGCGTGCTTTTAGTGTCTTCGTTCAGCAGCCGATAAGAAAGGCGCAGATCGGAATTGAAATATATTTTCAAAATAAAATCAAACATAAAGGGATTAAACAAATATTTGGGTTTATGCAGAGATATAATTTCCACAGCAAGACCCTTAACCACTACCAGCAACAACATTCATCAGAAGAGTGAATCCCACTTCTTTATTTATTCCTCGTATCTCTAAAAAAGGACACAAGCGTGTACAGAAATTCCGACTCTGAAATTTTTCCGTTTGGGCTTCAAAAGTGAAAAGGCTAATACTATATAATAAATATCATCAACTTTAATCTTAATATTTAAGCAATTTTTGTCCTTTTTATTCCTCAAATCTTATTAATCGGTCATTTACATACATACATACATACATACATATATATATATATATATATATATATATATATATATATATATATATATATATATTTTAATTTTTAAAATATGATTCCAAAACGCGACATAAGAAGTCTCATGTTTCAAAACAAGAGCTGAAAACTTCAATATAATTATTTAAATTAAATTGAGTTAAAGTCAGCTCTGTTCCATCTTCAAGCGAAATTTTTATTGGAATAACGTATTTATGAAATTTACGTGTTTTAATATTATTTTAATATATATATATATATATATATATATATATATATATATATATATATAGTCAAACCTAGTGAGCCAGACAAACCTGCCCAGGTTTCACCTAAGCAGATCGTCAGGGAAAGCTGGCCCTGACGATCCGCCAGCTTTGGAGTCAGCTTTCCCTGACGATCCGCTTAGGTGAAACCTGGATAGATTTGTCTGGCTTACTAGGTTTGACTCGGTCTGCTCTATGGTTGTATTGAGCTCTTTCGTTAGTTAGTTGTTTACTCGTGTCGCGTTTTTTTTTCTTTGGGCTTTGAACCTGGATCTGTGCGATTTTTCGACAGACTTTCATGTTCCTGGCACTTTCTTTTTTAAAAACCATTTTTTTTCCTTCGAGATTGATTTGATTACTGGCAAATCAAAAATTCGAAGGTTTTTTCGAGACAGTATAGTTACCTATATATATATATATATATATATATATATATATATATATATATATATATATATATGTTCTTTCGCTTATTTAGTAGAAATTCATGTAATAAACCGAACGAACATTTAGGTCGAACCCAACTCATATCCACACTTGGTAGAGATATAAAATAATGAAAACTCGGCATTTAAATGCGTTAAAAATGAATTAACGACTTATTCCATTTTAAAGAGGGTATACCTTCTTAAAATGTCTGACAAATATATATTATTTCGCACAGGCATGTAATTACAATGAAATCAAAATTAGGCCTATCAGTCAGCCACCTGGACGAATTGGTCTCAGCTATATGAAAAATAACTTAAGATATAGTAACCAGATACCAAGCTGAGTCTTTCATACCATTTTCTAAGACGATAGGAATTATTTGGATGTATTTGGATTCTCTGTGTGATTAGTGTGAGTATTGTTAGAGCGAAATTTGGAAATGGTGAGCCGAGATCAAATTTTTTTATTCTGCAAAGCCAAATATCCGTCTCTTTTCTGTTAAATTGCAAGGTAAACTTTGTTCTCTAGCCTTGATGACAGCCTGTCTAAAAGAAAGTGAAGTCTGAATTCCAAAACACGTAGAATGCAATGAGAAACGACTAACTTTCCTAAGACGGTCACCATGGTGTCCAATAAAGTGTGCGAGGAGGAGCAAGGAGGTCGACGTCGACAGTAGACTGGCATCCCGGCACCTACCACAATTTTTGAGGACATTGACGGCGGCATGGACCATACAACGCTAGCAGCTGCATGATACCACGTCGACGTCGGCGGGAGACGGAGGTGTGACGGCGTCCATCTTGCGATCGTGGCTGGCAGTAGCGCAGGCGTCGTCGTCGTCGACGAAGGCGGCGGACGACGTCGACGACGTCGCTCCAAATCGCGTATATGTCTAACCGAACTGGACCTCCCCGAAAATACGAAAAAGATTTTGATTGCATGATCACTTCCGTACAGAAGAACATGGCTTCTAATATGATATAATCTGTCCATTCTGCCATTAACGTTTGCAATGTATGGCTTTGTTTCTAATCTTTAAAGCATGTCTATAGTAAAACTTCCCTCCTTGAGGCCGCGTCTTCATGAGTTTAACCATACTATTAGTTTGGCAGTTATTTCTATTCTTGAACTAGATAGATGCAACCATATGTTCTATTATAATATTTTTCTTGCACATCTCGCCTGTAGAACTTCTTTTCGATTTCTTACTTTCCTGTTACCTTAAATCTTTAAAATTCTAAATGCAACGCCAATCGTCATCTTATATCTTCCTTATACCTTTTCTGTTATTGTGGTTTCCTCTCTCTAAAATCCTCTCATTCTCTTTCACTCCCAGTAGCCCCTAGCTTTCTCATGACATTACCACATTCCTTGAGGTAAGATGATGAAAAAAAGAAAATTCACCAAGGTATTTGAATCATTTAGTTTTTATTAATTCCACACTTAGATTATTTTTTCAGGTGGGTTCAGGGTAGGTGACATCATTGCTTTCGTTCCAATCCAAGATAATAGTTTCTGTTTAAGTAAATCCTAATTCAGAGAACGCTGGTTAACAGATGCTGATTTTTTTTCTAATAAATATCGATTATGAACGTGATAGCATCATTCCCTATCATTGTGACCGTTATTCGCAGCTGTGCACTGAGATTTGAGATTAGAAAAACGAAGGCGGATAAAAAAAATCGAAGATATTTAAATATTATCGTAAAAAATAACTTTTTTTTTTTGTCACAATTCATTGCTCCCCTTTCGCTGGTGAAATCTCGCTATAACCGAGATTTTGAACGAGAAAGAGATTGCATACGATAAAATAAGAGAAACCGGTATTTTCTACTTTTTTTTTATTTTGTTAGAGTAATAATGTAATAGGACAAAAAAAACTAGAAAGAAAACTATGAATTATATAAGTGGAGGTGATAAAATATCTTATTTCAACAAGAGTATATATATATATATATATATATATATATATATATATATATATATATATATCCGGCGTTAGCAGCATGGTCCGGCGTTGCCCGTGCTTCATTCAATAATCATACGACTCATACAGCAATCGCTATCACTTGACTATTTTTGCCCTTCCTTAAAGAAGTGCTCTTTTGCCGTGCTGATGTTGCTACATGCCTTACTTCTTGCCTATCTCACACTGCGAATTTTTTCTAAGCTCTATACTAAACATTGAATCTGTTACGAAAAAAGAACTAAACAAAATGAACACAAAACGATCAGCTTTAAAAAAGGATACGTAACTGGAAAAACTCAATGAAAAAAGAATGTTAACAACAAATGCTTTTTCACATCCAACCCAGTTCTGCGGAATCAGAATCAACGTTGAGTTTAAGCAAGCGAATGAGCCAATTGCAGTAAAGTCCCATGCAAATTTAAATTTTTCCCACTTGTGACGAATGCAGCTATCGATTTTTTTTTTTTTGCATGCTAGCTAACATTCGTGTCTGTCAGCTGTTGGCTCTCACGCTGGCCAATAGAATCTTCCTGCCTATTCGTGGCAGCCAGCTATAGGTTCTCACTCTGACCAGTAGAAAATGGCCGCAAACTACATGAAAACTGCCGTAGAGGCATGAAAAATCGATTATTTCCACTATCGATGAGAGTTGGGAAATGCAAAGTCAGTCTTGGCCTTTCGGCTATCTTGGAGCATGTGCATGTAAATTTTGGTGCAAATCCGTCGGAAATTGCGGCCGTGCATTCGTTACACACACGCACATCCTGCCTATATATATATATATATATATATATATATATATATATATATATATATATGTGTGTGTGTGTGTGTGTGTGTGTGTGTGTGTGTAACATCTCCTCACCAACAACAAAGCAAGGCAATACAGCCGCTAATAAGTAAAGGAATAGTGAGTGTAAAGGAATATGAGAAAAAGAACACATTATTAAAGTGGAAGAATTATAAAAGGACATGAATTACGAACACAGAGTTTAACGATTAGCAATTAAATTTTTGAAAATCAAAGTTGACTGGAAAGAAAATAAACTGGAGAAGAGTACCACAAATGACAAATACGAGAGAAGAAATTGTTAACATAGAACCCACATTGGCATCTTGCCGTTTCAACAGGAAAATAATGCTATCTTGCCGCCAATCTAGTCGTAGAAATAAATCCATAACTTTTCCCGGTACCAAAGGGGAAAGCTTATCCAGTATAGAAAATGCGAAGGAAAGCTAAGTTACAAAACTGGGGAAATTTCAAGTAATAACATTACAGATTCTTTGTATATTATGAAGAATTTCTAAACGCATACAGTGGCTTGCAAATGTCTACACCCCCTTTGAAAAATTATATATTTTGTATAGTTTAACAAGGAACAACACATTTTTTCAATTCCAATGATTGTTAAACAATAAGTAGATCCATTATCTTGATATAAAAATACATTTTAAAAATTTCGCACTGATTCTTAAAATCGTATAACTTTAAAAAAATGTCTTTGCAAAAGTCTACATCCCCTTTTAAATTTTTTAGCTAATACTTTGTGGATAATCCTGCTGCGTCAATTACAGCCTGCAGACGCCTCGGGTATACTTCCACGAGCTTCCTGCAGTGGTCTGCTGACAGCTTTTGCCATTCTTCATGGCAGAACTTCTCGAGCTGTGTCGTATTGGATGGGGAACATCGGCGCACAGCCAGCTTTAGATCTCGCCATAGATTTTCTTTAGGATTGAGGTCTGGGTCACTCCAAAACTGTGATTTTCTTGTTAATAAACCAAGCTTTAGTGATTTTTGACACATGCTTGAGGTCGTTATATTGTTGAAACTTGAAATTACGACCCAAGCGCAGAGCTCTAACAGATTTCAGCAGGTTTGCCTCAAATATTTCTTGGGACTTGACACTGTCCATGACACCTTGGATGATTACCAGTTCTCCAGGACCTGCAGATGAAAAAAAAACCTCCATGCCTTACAGTGGGGACGGTGTAATGAGGTTGGTGAGCAGTGCCTTTTTTTCTGCCAAACGTAGCGTTTCGATTTTTTTTAACTCTTTAGTCTCATCTGACCACAAAATCTTTCGCCACATGGTTATGGAATAATTGATGTGAGTTTTGGCAAAGTTGAGCCTAGCTTGCTTGTGCATAGGCTTCAGAAGAGGCTTTTTTCAGCTACCCTACCTTGCAGGCCAGACCGGTGCAATACTCTGGAAATTGTAGATGCATGGACATCTGCCCCAGTACTAGAAACTGGAGCTTTCGACTCTTCCAGTGTTGCACTAGGGACCCGTTTTGATTTTTCTCTTCTGGTAAGTTTACTCGGTCTCCCAGATCTTGGTAGGGTAACATTGGTTTCCTCATACTAACCGCTTCTTAACTACAGTTTTAACAGTGCTTAGGGGAAATTCTAAAGTTTTTGCAATCTTTTTATAGCCATTGTTTTCATTGTACTTTTGAATAATAAGGTTTTTAAGTTCCTGGGACAAAGGCTTGCCCATTTTCTTTCCCGAGTTGGACACCTTGTGTTGACAGTCAGAGTGCAAAGGCCAACATACAAATAAACCATTTAGTTGATGATTTTGTAGGCAGTTAAATCACCTTATATAGCAAAATAATAGACTGGCCAAATTTATTTGTTATGGTCGAACGTACATGTCACTTTGGATTGTATATGTTGTGTCGGAAACCTACCACCCATCTTGAAGATGAACTTGTCTGCGAACAAAGACTTTAAATAGTGGCATGTCAGAAGACAGAGAGACAGAGAAGTCCTTAGCTGACTTCCGACGTCTGTCGAACTCTCTGCGTTAGCAGAGAGGAACCCGGACGAGGCTTTGCCGAAGGGCAAGGTTTCGTCCGGGGAGGTAGACAGGGCCTGAACCCGTCTAGGCGGGTTCAAAGGCTATATTTTTGGCCGAGCCTACGGGCTCGGAGATACCCACATTAAACCGGCCTTGTGCCATATTCAGTCCTCGTGGGGGGATCGATAAATACTCAGAGGAGTTCTTAGCTGAGCTAGTTATTGACTACTCAGGCGATTTCTGTACCTCTTTACCAACCTATTAAAACCCTTTTTATTGTTACGTGTTATTTGGCGTTTGTCTCTACTAACCCCAAATCAACATCATAACAGTATACATCAATGATAAACTACGTGATAACACAGTATAATATCTGGGGTGGGGTGTAGACTTTTGCAAAGACATTTTTCTAAGTTATATGATTTTAAGAATCAGTGTGAAATTTTTAAAATGTAATTTTTATATCAAAGTTAAGTATGATGGATCTGCTTATTATTTAACAATCACTGGAGTTGAAAAATTTGTTGTTCCCTGTTAAATTATACAAAATCTATAAATGTTCAAAGGAGGTGTAGACTTTTGGAAGCCACTGTAGCAGAAGCACCAGAGTAAATGTGACAGCAATATTCAATGTATGGGTGAATGGTAGATTTACAAATGTGTAAGATAGATTCCCGCGAGAAAAACTGTCTAACACGACACAGTGAACCAAATTTATTAGCAGCAGATTGAAGATAGTCTTTGCTGTACATGAACTGAGAAAATGTGGATTTTTGCAGCCACCTCACTTTTATACCGAGCTTCATTAAATACAACTGACTACTTCTGAGCTGAAGATTTCTCTAAAACATGAAAAAGAATGTTGAAAAAAGTTGCCAATGCTTTTAATCTACGCCTTCTTGGGCACATGTTTTCCACAGACATGAAATGCAACGATTATATTGAATTAATTGCTACGACTACAGCAGGAAAAATCGGTTTACTGTGTCGCGCCAGAAAATTTTGACCATTGTATATTTGTTAATATATACTTAATACAGCTGTTATATTACAGTGTAACCCGGATATAAGAGAGTTTTCGGGATCGGAGAAAAAGTATCTTATATCCGGGTTTCTCTTATATCAGGGTTTCTCTTATATCAGGGTTTCTCTTATATCCGGGTTTGGTCTAATTTATATACATTAACACAGGCTCTAATTTAGGACCAGAGAAAATCTCTCTTATATCCGGGTTTCTCTTATGTCCGGGTCTCTTATATCCGGGTTACACTGTACATCAAACACAATTTTATTAGCACATCACTCAATGTCTTATATATATATATATATATATATATATATATATATATATATATATTGTCATCCGCAGAGAGACTGTTTCGCTGTATCACAGCGAAATCAGTGTGGCTAGACATCCGGTTGCCTTTAGCTAGATCAAAACCCGACTGCTATTGGCGTAAGTCGGGGATTCTACCCTGGCGCACGGCAGGGATGAAGGTAAATTTAAGCGTATTTGTTTTTAGATTCGATTTACCGAAGAGTCTTGCATTATTAGCCGTAATAATCACTGTTTACAAATCCACACTTCCTCCCCAGAGAGCTCAACTGAAATAAAGTTTTTAGGGGCATATATTGTCATCCACAGACAGACTGTTTCACTGTATCACAGTTCATCAGTGTGGCTTGGCGTCCGGTTGCCTCTAGCTAGGATCGAAACCCGACTGAATTGGCGTCAGTCAGGGATTCTGCCTGCCACTCAGACGTTGGCTCACTGCAGGGATGAAGATGAATTTGAGCGTATTTGTTTTTAGATAAACACAGTGACTGAGAGAACTCGATTCGATTTACGGAAGTGTCTTGCACTATTAGCTGTAATAGTTACTGTTTACAAACCAACACTTCCTCCCCAGAGAGCTCAACCGAAATAAATTTTTCAGGAACATATATACATATAGTTATCAACAGACAGACTGTTTCCCAGCAAAATCAGTGTGGCTAGACCTCGGGTTACCTCTAGCCTAGGATCGAAACCCGGGAGATCCTACCACTAAGCCGTTGGCGCACGGCAGGGATGAAGGTGAATTTTAGCGTATTTGTTTTTAGATAAACAGAAAATGACTGAGAGAACTCGATTCGATTTACCGGCGTCTTGCATTATTAACCGTAATAGTCAATGTTTACAAATCCACACTTCCTCCCCAGAGAGCTCAACAGAAATAAATTTTTCAGGAGATGAAAATCAGTGTGTCACACTTTTTCAACTTAACTTCTAGAGGCTGTAGCCCAACTTATCATACCATCTTGGAATTAAGCCGATTCCGTGAGCAAATTAAAAACATTTAATAACATTTCGAGTCTCAACCGGATCCGCAATCCAGAAGTTTAGGATTCTCAAATTTTCATTAATGCGGAAAATTTGGAAATAATTGAAAATCACCCATTAAATAAAATAATTGGTTAAATAGAAAGTAAGGACCTCCGTACATCAAATTATCTTTTAAAAATTATCGTTGAACTTTTAAAAGGTAAGCTTAAATCTTAATGCAGCGATTAATTTTCTTATTCAGTAATTTATTGTTGCCTATCGCATACGGCAGTAGTATGCCCAACACAAAGAAATGTCCGTCAATGGAGGACCACATTGGATTCAAAAGTGCAGCGAGGAAATGAAAGACCCGTGCAAATGAAAACCATGGTCAAACGACAGCCAGGAGAACTTCCAATGCTGAGAATGTGCAAAGACATAGGGACTCTAAAACTCCTGAACAAGTTCCAATCAAGAACCCTCCGCAGGGGCTAGATTAAATGCCGCCAGATAGCGCGGATTATAGTATATATATATATATATATAGAGAGAGAGAGAGAGAGAAAAATAGGAACAAACACGTCAGGAAAATAATACAGAGTTCTTTAGTATTTTTTGTTAATGTTTTTAAAAAAAAAAAAAGTATATTATATATTAAAATATATATATATATATATATATATATATATATATATATATATATATATATATATATATATATATATATATATATATATATATATATATATATATATATATATATATAGAGGAGAGAGAGAGAGAGAAGAAAAGAGAATTTTCTACTCTCCATTTGATCCCGCAGGATGATAAGGAAAATAACCCGGTTTTCTAAAACGTTTTTACATATGTTCATGTGAATACCTACAAAATACCAGTCAAAACTAGCTACTATAACTACCACTGCCACATTAAAATCAACAGAAATAATAATAATAATAATAATAATAATAGGAATAATAATAATAATAATAATGTGCGCTTTATGCAAACAAATAAAAGAATCAAACCCCATCCATTTCGTTGCAAAAAAGAAGCTGAAGAATGGAGGAATCGGTTAGATGGCAGACTTTTGCGAAAAGAAAAGCTTCCATGCTTCAAGAAGCGAAACCATTGTTCCGGCAGCCATGAAAAAAAAAAGTTGTGCGGATTTCTAAAAAGGTGTTGTTCAAATTCCCGCCATTCAGAAAGCAGCGATGCCGACATTGGCAATCAACGCTTCTCGAACAGATCGTACGATGTTAACGCTAACTTCCTGGGGCTAAAGTTCTCTTTTATGTTTAAAGATTTTGACGTGACTACGTTCCGTCTTCGGCTTGAGGGCGCGAAAAATCGATTGACTGCGAGGCGCGAAAAAGTGCGTATTCCGTTAATGGCGTTTCGTTATAAGTCGTTCCCTTTCATATATATATATATATATATATATATATATATATATATATTGTATGAAAGTCGATATGTAAGGATGTACGTATATGTTATATGTATTCTACTCTATTAAATATGACATTTATAGCAATAGGAATATATATGTGTGTGTATGTATGCATGTAAGTACGTATGTATGCATAGAAAAGAGAGAAGATAAGAGATGTTTTTAAAAATAGATGTAAACAAAAATATTTAGAGCTTTTAACAAATATGAAAAACATCTATTCTTTGTTTCTTTTATACATGTGTGTGTGTGTGAAAAGACGATGTGTAGCTAAGTATGTATATATGTATTTTCGGCCATTAAATATGTTGTTTACAGTAATAGGATTATATATATATATATATATATATATATATATATATATATATATATATATATATATATATATATATATGTATGTATGTATGTATGTATGTGTATATATATATATATATATATATATATATATATATATATATATATATATATATATAGAAAGAGAGAAAAGAAAATATATATTTATGAACAGAGATGTAAACAAAGATGTTTTAGAGCTTTTTTGAGATATGAAAAATTTACTCCACTTATTTCTTTAATTTTATATATATGAAACGTGTTATAAATAACTTTTTCATATATATATATATATATATATATATATATATATATATATATATATATAGCAGCCTTCACCCCTCGCCATCACTTCGCAAAGTAAGATATATTCACTACTTGAAATCTTTGTAAAATTTTTAAATGAACATTTCATTCATAAATGGTTTGTTATAGTTAAGTTTTACAAATAGATGCCAACTTGTTCGAGGTCAAATAAACTGAAAATTTCAAACACTTTTCTGCACTATATAAGACGATGTTCCTAAACGTAACTATTTTTTTATATGAATATCAAAACAATCCGCAAATAAAAGAACGGTAATGAAGGACAGTTAATGTATGAAATAATCTTTTTTTAAAATCAACATGGCAATTAGTTAAGCCTGAAGAGGTAATATTGCCTAGAAGTATATATAATAAAGATATTGAGTTTTTAGCGTATATATTACTGTAAGTAGGGCTGTGATTTTTTAATCTCAGAATTCGAGTGGAAAGTGAGCTCCAGTTTCGTATTTATTCATATAGACTCCATAATATAAATTTTACTTAATTAGCTATCTTGTTTCTGAAATATAGAATGTATAACTAATTCTAATTTCTATTTTTTCATCGTTACACTATATTAATTTTATCTTATAACTTAAACATTACAGCTTAAACATTAATTCAATACTAAAATGCAGCGATCAATTTTGTGTTCTTCTGTATTTTATTGATGCCTATTGCATCTACTTCCCATTAGCTCTTGTGACGATAGCCAAACCAAGAGTCTTCTATAGGAGCTAACTTAAATCTTAAATTCCGCCAGATAGCTAGTTTATAATAAAACATGCACTGTTATTTTGGATACAAAAGGAAAATAACAGTTACTCCCCTTGAACCATGAAAGCGCCGATAATGGCTAGTATAATGTATTAATATATATATATATATTTTTAACCTCGCATCATCTGGCAACCCCGAATCTGAGCTCAACAAAAATCGTTCCCTGCGCCTAACATTTTCTAGGTCTTTTGAATGAGCTATGAATCATTGAAGTCGGGCCAGTGGGAGCGGAGTAGTTGCTTGGATATGCACACATACACTGTACTTTATATATATTAAGTTTCTTTTCTCCAGGTTTTCAGATAAGACGTTTAGCCATCTTGATACTATTTGTCGTAAAGATCCCTGAAAAAGACTGTGAATTATTCAGCTAAAAGGCGAACAAGTTAAAATCGTTATATGCCAGAACCACTGTTTTACCAACTGATCAATGGTGAAAAAAAAAAGATCATTCAGGCTGTCAGTAATGGTACCAAAATACATAGCCTGGCTTCCATTTTCAATGTGTATTCAAGAACCATGAAGAGAATGGTGAAAAAGAGTCAAGAGGAAAACTGGATCAAGAGGTCCCAACAGGAAGAGAGATGATCATTTCAACTTAGAATTAAAGGGACCAATTAAAAACACCCAACTCAATCCCTAAGACGTTTGGCACGTGAGAGAGGATTTTCACCCATAACACTCCAAAAAGCTGTGAAAGAAGTCTTGAAAACGAAATTGTACGTGAAACCTCCGACGTACTTTGTTACTCCAGGACAGAAAGATCAGAGAGGGCGAAGATCACCTTGAATAAGTTGGAAAATGATCCTGGAATAAAATACATATATATATAATATAGACATGTGTGGTCTATTTATTTTATGTAAATTATTTTCATAACGTTTGATAAGCTTAATAATATTATCATTAAACGAAGAAAGAAAATCACAATATTGATACATATTTTTTAATCCAATCTAAGCTTTCGGCTTACATAAGCCATTATCAAAGATGACAATTACAGTACAATATATTAAGCAATACACGGACAAAACATTGATGACAGTCTGTTTCTGTTTCCATGGATGATTTCCAAGCAACGGTAAACACGTGCATATAAGACGCTGGAAGCGAAAATCGCCCCGCAGCTGATGACGTCACACATATATATTTGAAATTTATTTCAATCGATTATGAACGTCCGATCTAGCTATGATTAATTAATGAGGAACATGTCATTTTCATCCATGATCCATTTCATGATGATTCTCCTGTTAAGCTTGGAAAGTAATGATACATTCTTTTTGCTTAAAGTAGAGTCTAGTAGTCTTATGAAAACTTCAGAGAATTCCAGTAAAATATCTTTAATCATTTCTAAGATTCAACAGTTCAAATCTTAAAGTTTAATCTCACAAATGGGCAATTTGGCTGTTACACCAGTTTATCACAACTCGAATCGAGCTCTCCTAACTTCTGACGTCTTTCGCATTGTAAAAACGTTAAAATTTCCTCGCCGCTCTGTCGAGCGACAATAGCTTGGGGTAGAACCTCTGACTGATACCAAATCGGGTGGGTTTCGATCCCAGCTTGAAGCAATCGAATGTCTTGTAACACTGATGTGGTGTCATACAGCGAAACAATCTGGTGTGGATGACTATATATATATATATATTTATTAAAGACATTTTTAAGTTTAACGTTCTTTTTTATAGATACAAGTATTTAAGTAAATGCTCTGTTTATAAAAAAGAACGCTAAACATAAAAGTGTCTTTAATAAATAAATTATCAGACTTTGTCCATTTCTTAATATATATATATATATATATATATATATATATATATATATATATATATATATATATATATATATATTGTATTGGGACAGCAGATGATTATTTAAACATATACTGTTAAATATAACAGACAGCGAATGTCTGTTTTGTTCGATCATGAGCCGTTCTAAACTTTGTATGGTTGCTTTAATTTCGTGTGAAAATAAAGACCGTTATCGTTGCATAGTAATCTTCTATGTCAGCATAACAGAACATTATCTTTGATCGGGAATATCTTTGTTTAAATGTTCATATAACTTCTATGAAGATGGCTCATGTGAGCCGAAAGCTTAGATCAAATAACAGCATAGCAAAAAATATCCAGATGTTGGACAATTTTGATCTATTTCATCCATACGAAGTTTAGATCGGTTCATGATCAAACATGATAGACATCCATTGTCTGTTATATTTAACAATATTGTTGTGTAGGAACCTACCATCCCTCTTGAAGATGAACTCGGCTACAAACAAGGACGTTAAATAGTGGCATGTCAAAAGACAGTGTCGGAGAAGTTCTGGGCTGAGTTAGTTATAGACTATTCAGGCGATTTCTGTACCAACTTACCAACCGAATAAACCCCATTTTATTGTTACATTTTATTTGGCGCTTGTCTTTGTTAACCCCAAATTAACATCATAACATTCGGGAGTTTTTTTGTTTTTTTTTTTGCAGGAAATCATACGTCTTCACTGTCTGTTGGGGCGCACCCACCTTCTGACTGATAATGGACTTATCCCTCTACGATATAAGTCAGTGCTAGAGAGAGTAGTTGTGTAGTGTGAAGGATCAGGTTACCATTACATACCGTTGGACTGTAGACTTTTGCTATTGTTACTTACTAACCGGCGTTCCTTATTGCTAATCTCTCTGTTGTTAATTACCTCTTAAAAATACACCAGTATTTATCCCTACAACTATGTTTGTCTTTATTCGAATACACACACGCTGGGAACACTCCCAACAACTCAACACTGTCCAAACTGCCAATCTCAGACGCTGAGCTCTCTCCCAGAAACTGTCACTAAGGTCTGCTAAGCCTAGTTTCAGTATAAACCACAGGTGGTCTCTGTAGGTGTTGAACAAACAAAAATATACCTGGGCAGGTATTTGCGATAGGGATTGAAAACCAACACTATCAGACAGAATTATTGTTCATATAAATATATTTTTGTTATGAAACATTTAACTTGTATAATAAATTCTGTACACCCGTTAAGATTTCCTTGACAATCATAACTGCTCTGTTAGGTAATCCGAAATTAAAACAAACCAATTTTCCAAAGAATTGATTTTTTTTTTAAATATGAAATGTTTTAGAACTTTAAAGTTTATTTTTACTGTATACCCGTATTTGAATAGAAGCTCCATTTATTTTATTTTATTTTTTAAATTAATTTATTTCGTCTACCGGTTTGAACATTATAGAAAACTTACTTGTACTATCTACATTATTCAGACTGTTATTTTTATCTTCATTACCATATTCACGACGTTTCAGCCGTTGTACGTTCCAGATTTCTTCAGGTGATTGGAATTTCGAATCGAACCCTTTATTTCGTCAACTGGCGTAGACTGTTCTAGTTCCACGTGCCATGTCTCTTCCGGATATCTCAGTTATTTCCCTTTAACTGAACTCTCCACGTCTTTTGTTCACCACTGCTGTGGCCTGGTATTGAACTCACAAATCGTTGGTTTTAGTCACTGGATCTAACCAGCGTCTTTATCCACTGTCGAATCCGTGTGAATGTGGCAGTTAAGATGAGGATAACAGTGCTAATAATGTGAATAATGCAAGTAATCATAACACTTCATATCAGAGCAGATTCCCTGTTTATTTTATTATATTTTAATTTTAAATAATATTTCATTTTATCTAAAATCATGAAAAGTTAAGCATGTTCGATTAAACGGCGGTTTATGCTGCAAAAGGAACGCAGGTTCGAATCCTGATTTTTTTAAAGTTTTCTCGAATGCCCAGGCGGATAGATAAAATAAAAGATAATTTTAAAAAAATACACAGTTCGCCTACATAAATATGGATACCCACTAAACGTAACGTTTAACTGAAATATGTCGGATTGAAAAAAACATTAATATATATATATATATATATATATATATATATATATATATATATATATATATATATATATATATATTCTTCAATCCGAGCCGCTATCCATTACCCCACCTCATGCATATATACACGCACGGTGTGTGAGGAGGTACGGTGGGTTAATGGATAGCGGCCCGGATTGAAGAATCGGAGATTCGAATTCGAGTCGGATCCATTACATTCACTTACGCGCTAATAACCTAGGAATCTTTTTCTCCCCTCCAGCTATGGGTAAATTGGCAACCGGTCTAGGAGAGTGTTGGGATCTGTCAGGCTATCTTGCCCAAGGAACAGCACTTCTACTTCGGCTGCAGTACAGGTGGCACCCTTATGTGATGGGAGCTGCTGAGTATGTTCACTCCGATACAGATCTCGTTAGCTACTAAAAGTTAACAAAGTACGATCAATACTGCAATGGGAATAGATTAACATGCGGAGTGTATCAGAAGATCCTGACGAACTCATCCCATAAAGCCTCACGAAAAACCTAAACAGAATTTACAAAACAAACCAGGCCCTGTACAAAACAAGAAACATTTCAAGTTACCACGACAATGGCTTTTCAAACCAACAGACGACTTGAAGTTCCATTATCTTTTGAACAGGCACGGAAAACAATGGATCTAACTTACTCCTCTAACAAGTCGACAGCCATCATGCATGCATATATATATATATATATATATATATATATATATATATATTCATTCGAAGCTGAATTTAAGGTTACTAGATACAGATGTTAAGCGAAGTAGAAGTTTCCTTTGCTTAATTGAATTGCCTCTTGAATCAAGTAAAAAAACTTTCTTTTCTGCATACGCTTCTGAATTCAAAAGTAGCCACGGTCTGGTGGCAACAGTAAATTTCTTTGTGATGATATTATTGTTCACAGAAGCATAATACAAATAAGAAACTCAAGTGCAAATAAAAATTGTTTCAACAATTGGACGCACTCACAGACCCCCATAGAGTAAGCCAAAAATAACCTAAGTACACCTATGTAAGTATTTTTAAGTTTAAGACCACAACAGAAAAGAGAATTGTAACCGGATAGTTAATAGAATGTCTGGCATCACTTACCGAAGTCGAACGCTGAAGTCTGGTATAAAAAAAGAGAATTCTAGACACTGTGATTAATCAGGCTCAATAAATAGCATTAAAGTCTTCAGCTATTTAGAAGGAGTATTTCTATATGGCCAGTCAGTTATGGCGATACAAACTTAGGCGATCATGTATCTTTCGATAAAGGACAGAGGAGGCAGATATTTTTGTCGCAGTAGGTTGCCATTTCTTTCTGCGGTAGACCAATTGCCATACAAGGATATAGAACTCGATCTTTTCTGCTATTTATCCATATCTGGGGGAGAAGAAGAGGATTCATACCTGGTCCAAGAATATTAGCCCGTTATTCTGTCAGTTGTGTGCCATGCGTGATACACGCTTCGTCGATCATGTATCTTTCGATTATTTTTGGCTTTTATTCTCTTATATAAAGGCTTCTAAGATTTAAGTTTTTTCTTGTTATTATTTTGGTGTAATATACATGTATTTTCAACTAATATGTGTCTAAACTGTTGCTTTAAATACTGTAAGACTGCTGTAAGATTGAACTATGCTCATCCAAATGAAATGTGAGTCTTCTCGTCAGTATCATCGTTGTAAAACAACATACATATTAACATTTTTATCGGAGATGCAATCCCCTAAAGGACATCTAAATTGATATACAATGTTGGCCTTTTGTAAAAGTAAAAATTACCAACAATACGTATTTATCGAAGAATTGCAACGATAAATATTTATCCGTAGTTAAAGGTATATAAAAACGTACAAAATATTTAGATTTCGACTTTAAATATTTCATAGAGTTGTTATGCTGATAAACAAAATCAACAAATCAATCTAACTTGAGTAAAAAGAAAGACCACTTGTCTAATCTTGTTTACTTTAACGCTCCCAAAACTAAACTGTTCTTTGTAAATCATCTGAGAGAGTTATCTTTGCCTTCCATCAGCGTGGCTAATGCTGACCTCCAATGTCGGGCTAACGTTCTCAGCTAAATTTAAGTGGAAAGACTATATTGAATCTATTGCTAGCTCAGCTGCGCAAAAAGTTGGTTCACTCTGTCGCGCTAAACAATTAATGCTCCCCAGAATCTGTCTTACATATCTGTAAGTCTACCATTGGTCCATACTTCGAATATTGCTGCTACATATGGTCCGGTGCTCCTGCTATTTATCTAAGGCTCCTTGATAAAATCCAAGGAAGAATACGCAATATTATTGGTCCTGATCTGGCCTCTCGGCATTAGTCACTTCCCCACATGCCTAAGATTGCCTCCCTGTGCCTTTTCTATAAATACGTTCATGGTAATTGTTCGGATGAGCTCTTCGCTACGTTCAGCTAGTTTTTAGAATTGTTGTTTTATTCCTTAACAGACAATGAATTGCAAATATGGGGACTAGTTAGTATTTTCATAGAGACTAAGAGATATTATGGTGGTTGTAGTAAGAAAGTTACGTATGAATGTGTTGTTTTGGTGTAAGGAATATTGTTCGTACGATTGGGTCAATGTTTGCGGCTAGCTAAGTTATAGTTAAGACAGAAGAAGACCGTCCTTTCCCCAATCCCCTTTTCGGCCTTGTACCACATTTCTGTATTTTAACAGAATAAATATCGCTCTTCGCTACGTTGCCTAGAAGTCTTGAATTTAAGCGCACCTGGCGATGGAGTCTCCTCGATTTACAGTTTATTTCGCTAGATGAAACAACAACAACAATAATAATAATAATGTAAATTCTATGTGACAATTCCTTTTCTCGCAATTCTCGCTTGTGGAACTCTCTTTCGGTTCGTTGATTTTTAACCAATTTTAACCGTCAAAAATTTAAATGCAATATCAATCGTTATTTACTGCCTTCTTGATTAATCTTCTTTTGTCCTCGCTACTTAATAATGTTCCTGTTTCTATCTCTTTTATGTCCAGTAAACCATGATACCTTAGTGGTTTTTCTACTTTACTTGGGTCGAATCGATTAAATTACTTTTTCACTTCACAAAATGTCCGAAAATGCCTGCTTCTTCTAAACTTCCAAATCAATTCACAAAATGATGTTTCTAAAACCTTTCTGCAATGTTACATAAAGGCTTGAAAATATTACTTTGATACATATGTATAATGTTATTTTTTAGATTCCTCACTATAGTTACCTTGTTCTGTTACGAAAATGTTACCTTGTACTGTTGAGAATACGTTACCCTGAAATGTTACATTAACTTTTTTTACTTTACTTTTGTTTGTCTGCAGGATGGGTATTCAGCTAGTATAATAAATAATGGCCAGTTCGCCTCTGAAAGTCTGTAAATAGATTTTTGAATGTTACTTGTACGTCCTTGTCATGGTATCAATTTTTAGGTGACGTGTTGATTACGTGCCAACACAATTAAGATGTTTGAGGATTGGAGACGATTGTAAAAACTTATCTCGTGATAACTCTCAGCTGCATCTAAAATGAAACAGCTGTAACAAACAAATCACCCCTTCACGTAACACCTTCACGTCAACAATCCAAGAACGGCAAGTAAGGAAGGGCCCAGCGAAAAATCACAGCAAAATCAAAATATATCGGCTCTAATTTTGAGATGTTTTACTCATATTCTAAATGTTGTGACTCAATAACCGAACACAATATTTTTGGCTATATATTTGCATCGTTCAGAATAGATTACTGTTCCTATCCATTCATGCCTATTTCTTTATAGACATTTACACTAAAGTTTTTTTTTAATTTTTTTTTTATTTTGCATCTAATGAATTTGAATATACAATAATTTATAGTTTTACTAGCAGTAGAGCACGGCGTTGCTCGGGGATGTAACAGTAAGAGATAGATCAAGTATCGACCATCATAAAGACTGAAAAATAAAATTGACAAAGATTATTGTTTAAGGTTGACGGACACGCATGTCTTAATTAGTTTTTTTTTGTTTTGTTTTTTGTTTATTTTTACGAATTGGTCAAACCCAAACTCAAACAAAAACATTGTTTTGAATCGTTATGAGTCTACCGATTGAATAGAATTTTATTATAAGCAATTGTCTTGTAAATGGAATTTTTAAAGCATTCTGAATGTAAAAATAAAGAAAAAAGTGTGTAAGACAATAAGAAACACTACCTGCCAAAAAAAAGTTTTGTCGAAATCAGTTGAAAAATGTAGGAAATCCGATCCCATATATAAACGACACACACACACACACACACACACACACACACACACACACACACACACACACACACACACACACACAACCTAGGTTTTATAAGTATAACTCGATATGAGTTGTCCCCCTTTCATTCTGGCGACAGTGATGCCTCTTAATCGTGTTTTCAAATTGATTTCGTGCAAAAACAGAACCACCGCAAGGTAATTTTACGTAGTCCTGTGAAGTTTGTTGAAATCGGTTGAAAAATGTAGGAAATCCGATCCAATATATAAACGAACAGACACACACATACACAACCTGGGTTTTATAATAAGTATGTTTATATTAAAATGATTTATTTTACAGACATCGAGAGCATATTTCATGTACACATCTGAAAACCCAAACATTCTTGTACATGCACACACGCATCTCTCTCTCTCTCTAGATATATATATATATATATATATATATAGAGAGAGAGAGAGGCCTACAAACAGAGACAGAGAGAGCAATAAATTGTCGTCTAAATTCCGCTAAAATGAAAATAGCACTGACACCTCATTTTAACAGATATATTTACCAAAATTTCACAAAAATATCTTTTCAATAAAATCGCCATTGGCTTCAGCCACAGTCTCCATGTGACTTCGAAATCTCCTGAGCTCTTCTGGGTGGTCTCCTTGTATAAGTTGATGAATGCTGTCATAATCATTGCCTTCATTTCATCTTTTGCGTTACAAGGAGTTGTGTTGGTGTTTTGCTTAAGTGCGCCCCACATATAATGATCAAGGGTACTTAGTTGGCCAGATGTAAGGGTTTGATGTGTCGGAGAAATGGTTTTACAGCCTTAACTGGGTTCTCTTGCTTGTGTTGCAGGGTGCGGAGTCTTCCAACATCTACTCTCTTGTCCCAGGTCAGCACTACCTCTTCAAGGCACTTGAAGTAGACCTCCGTGTTGAGTATGAGGACCACACCGACAAATTCGCAAGTTCAGAACGATCAGAATGAGTTTTCCGAGCTGCTGTACCCTCGGAATCACTATTAGACTCACCCACCTCTTTCCGAATCCTCTGCATTGTCCTCAGATTGACATCCAAACAAATTGAAATGTTGGTATTGGAGCTTCCGGCGCGAATGCCAAGCAGTACAACATGCCGTTTCGAAATTTCTGGCGGAGTAAATTGCTTCGTGGTTCTCTTCATATAGAGGGTGCCCAACTATGCAGTCGAAAAAATCACAAACAAACAACGCGCATGCTCGAAATTAAATTTGTAAAATCGCAACCTATATATATATATATATATATATATATATATATGAAGAAATAAATTTTAAAGGTGTGCTATATTTATGGGTTAAAGTGTTCAATATCAGAGATAGAGCGTATGTAAAATATAAAAGTGAACATTGAAGTCAACACTCTGAGGCGACAAACTGTTTCATGATGGATGCAATCATCAGGCTTCAATGTTCACTTTTATATCTATATAAATATATATAGCTGGGATGATAGTGGGTGCGACTTTCTTCTGTTATGTTTTCTGTTGCATTTTCTTGTGTGCTAACAAGAGATTTTTTCTGTGTAGATTTTTGCCCGTTTCAATCTTTCTCATCTTATGAGCTATTTTCAATATGCAGTTGTAAATGGGGTGTGACGTCACCCCCAGCCTCTCTCTGCCCCCGTGCTATCCTGTGACGACCAATGTGACTTGGTCACGGCACCAAATGTGACTATCTAATCCCTGGCAGATTCGCCTCCAACGAAGTAACTGCTTTGATTTCTAGTCTAACCTACCCACGTTGTGATTTGATCTTAGGTAGACGAAATCAATCAGTCGCCGGGCCGTAATGCAAGCCGAGTCCGAGCAAAGGTAACACCGCACAAGTATATGTAAAAGAAAATAAAGTAACAACCCGACAAGTTCAAATGTGTTAAAAAAAAGAATAACAAATATTTTTATATCTGGTTTCTGAATACAGAACTACATCTTTCTCCCAACCCGCTTCTATGGATTCGTGATACTTTGTGTTAGGCGAGTCTTAATATCTTAAGTTGTTTTTCAATAACTGGGTTTTTTTGTATCTTCAGGTGATATTCGTAAAACTTGTTTTGGTGGTGGGAGTCTAAGTCGTTCTTCAAAACTAAATTGTTCTTAGTTAGAAGTCGAAGTCGAAGTCGGGATGCGAGGCTGGTCTCAGAGCTTACAGCTCAGCTCTGTCTGCGTCTGCGTCTCTTCTCTCCAGCTCTAACTGCAACTAACTAACTGCCGTCCACTCGCTGCGACTCTGTTTATATGGACGCCGACCAAAACCGGGTGTGGGCTTGTCGGGGTTTGAGTTCCTCGATAATTCTAAATCCACAATAAGGATTTTCTTTGTTTTCGGACAGGAAAATTTATCACTTTCCATTTTTTGAAGTCCATTACTTTCTGTTTAGAGTGGTTCTTAAGAGAATCGTCCTCCCAAATTCTTCCTTTCTCATGTTGGCATCTCACACCAATCCCCTCAGAGGGCATCAAAAGGTTTCCCTTCTCTCTGAAAGTGGTATCTCACAGCAATCCCCTCAGAGGCGTCAACAGGCCTCCCCTCCTTCTCATATGTTTACCTTCAGCTACCGCTCACGCCACCACTCAGCCAATGACGCTCGACAGGGCGGGTGTTTACAATTATCGCTCAAAGGAAAAAAAGTATCTTCTTTTTTTTCTTTTCTTTCTTTTCCCTACACCAGACCCCTACGACTCGTAGTGTGGTCCTTAATCTCTATCTTAACCGAATGTCGTCTGGAATTTATCAACGAGATTTTCGCCAGCGTCCAGTGGGTTGTCATGTGGACGTCTTCGCACACTGTATCCAATTATCTATCCCGGTAACAAACTTTTATCGTGTCCAGGTCTGGACAATAAAACAGGTGGTCTCTTTCCAAAAACAAATGATATCTTCGAAAGATAGTTAATGGTTTATTCTTTTCCCTTCCTTTTTCTCTGGGGGTGGCCTAAGCTGATGCCATTCTCGGTCAGTGCGTGACCTGATTACCATTATCTCCCAGCTTCTGTTTCGTAGGCCACTTGACCAATTTGAAATTTTCATTATTGCCATGGGCAGTTTGCTATCTTCTTTCGCCGCGTCATAACATAAATTAATTCCGACAGATCCGTGGTCTTACGAATTTCCTATCTTCCGCGAAAAAATGAAAGTAAAACCTTTACCACTTTTCTTTGTTAAAAAAAAATAACATCGCTCAGTATGTCTTTTCGTGATAGCTTCTTCTCGCCTTAATTATTTCTCGCTTTTAATTTTCACGCGACGGCTAAATAGTGTCACAGGGGCAAAGGTTGCTTAAAGGTAGACATATTTGTAAGTGCCGAATACGGCCAGTGCATTGTGATTGTGATTGGAGTTACGATCGATTTTATCAACATGTTGGGTCATATTTAAAGGCAAAACATTTTGTATTGTAAAAATAATTCTCTTTTTTGTGTGTGTGTGTGAATATTGCGTTAACAAATTCTTCAGAGAACCCATGATTTTCACAGATAAAAGTCCTATTTAAGACATAGCCGGTGTGAGGAGATGGATTTAGACCTTTTCAAGTAATATTTACGCCTAAATGAACGTAACGAAACCGCACTCGCTTCTATGTTTTGCGTTCTTTGCCCAACTCTCATATCCTTTAATATTGTTAAAGAAAAAGGATCTACAATAGTTGAAACCGTTAGAAGAAAAAAAAATCCTTAACCCTTAACAACATCAACTCTGAACACGGTAATTAAAAAAATATATATATATCTAACATTCTGCAGCTTATACATTTTTGCGAAGACGATCTATAACGACAATGACCTTATATATATATATATATATATATATATATATATATATATATATATATATATATAAAAGCTCTTGATAATATATTTCAATTGAGCACTCTTGAGAAACAAACTAATTTTAAAAACACAGTCACCTACGCTAAAACGCAAAACTCTTCGGTAAAATGAATACGAGCACTTGACGGAGTGGCGCTTGTTTACATTCGTAAAAAACAATACGCTAAAATTATCAGTTTTCTCTCTGCCGAGTGCTGATGTCTTAGGATAGAACCTCCGACTGACACCAAATTGGTCGCGTTTCGAAACAGTTCACTCTACGAATCCCCAACCCCCACTACGAATCCCCAACCCCCCACACACCATGCACACACACACACACACACACATATATATATATATATATATATATATATATATATATATATATATATATATGTGTGTGTGTGTGTGTATATAAAACATAAATTTCCTCCCATCCGAGATTAAAAAGTACATTGATCTGAAATTCACCTCGTTTTCGTTTCTGGTATATTATAGCCGGCTTTCTTCAACACTTGAAACTGCGATAGCCTATTAAAAAGACGAAATATCTAATCAAACATTGATTTCTTGTTTTTATTTTAATTTTTATGTTACAGTAAATTTTCGTTTTTCTAATCCTCAGTTTTCTTCAAGTGTAAAGACTAAAGGTGTCTTGAAAAGAAAATAGGTTTAAGAAAAAAGAGATGGCGGTGACTTAAAAATATTTATTGACTCAAAACATACTCAGCACTATTAGCTCCTTAAGATAATTGTCGGGTTCTGTCCATTTCCTAATGTGTGACGTCATTTGTTTACATTTGGATACGCCATAAGCAGATATGTATGTACGTGAGAAAATCATGGAAGATTGTAGTTTAAAAACATTCAAATCGACATTGCTGAACGAACGCTCCTCTGTGGTGAAATCGGTAAATGCACGTCAGGCTATATGACGATTCCGTATAGGATACAGGTTCGATCTCTATCGAGGACGAATATTTTCTGCGAAAATTTATCGGATATTCAGGCTGTTAAATGTTGTTTAATACTGTTTATTATAAACAGAGCATTTACTTAAATATTTCTATCTATCAAAAAGAATGTATAAACATAAAACTGTCTTAAAATATATATATACTTTATTTTAGAATATTACATCGTGAAACATGTCAAAATCGCTACACAATCGAGGGCGAGTTTCGATGAGTATCAACGCATCTTATCAAGTGATTGTAATTACTGACAAAGGAACGATTTATTTAGATGTAAATGCAGTCTTTCTTTTCTTTTTTCATAAAAAGAGGCTTAATTTTGCTTTTAAATCTAAATAAATCGTTCACGCGTTGATAAGCATCGAAACATCACTGTTTTTTTTATTTTTTTTATTTATTTTTTTAAAGCGTTTCACCCCAAGCAAAACGGGAAGCCACTAGGACGCAAGGGGTTACAGAAAATTTGGAGCTAGAGCAGATAGGAGTGATAGAAGAAAAGATGAGGAGAAAGATAGTGGATAGATCAAGGCAACTGGAGAAGTCGATTGACATTACATTTGAATAGCTGGAGATTATAGCTCTCAGGAAAACTGGAATAGGGAAGGGAGTTCCACAGGCGAGAGGTGCGAGACATGAAGCTATTGGAGTAGAAGAAACGGCTACATTTAGGAGTTTCGACAGTGAAGGGTTGAGAGCAGGATGCCAGCCTCGTAGGGCGCTTGAACTCATGAACCAGCGAATGCATTAATAAGGCTTCCATTATTTTAACATTTTTTTGCAAGTAGATGATGCTATTATATTAGTGTTGCCGACAAGTATGTTCCGAATAGTGTCCGGTAGGTCTCCATGAATATTTAAATGAGATCTAATTGAGCTATGGTCAGGAAGGTGTAGAGTGAGTCTGCGTGTCAAACATGTTGTATTGTGGCCTATATAAAAACAAACAAACCAACACTTAATAATATTAACTTTGAACATGGACATAATATCTTGACCATGTTTTGAAAAAAAAAATGAAAACATTATATAAAACATACATACAACAAACTATTTCTAATTTTAACAGTTAAAATATAATCCTTGAAAATGGCTAAATGTATATCCGAAAGCGCTCGGATAAAAAGAACATTCGGACGGTTTTTATATAATTTATCCGAAAAGAAAAAAAACATATTAGATCGCATGAGAAATTGTATAAAAAAAAACTAAATAAAAGCACCTTGTCTGTCGTTTTCAATGAAATGTGCATATATATATATATATATATATATATATATATATATATATATATATATATGCAATATACTATATTATTTCCCAGCCACTCGTGTAATGTAAGTCATTCTGTCTTATTTTTTTTTAAATCCTCCTATTGTGCAAATGGAACAGAAGATGAAATTCTTTACTGGCCTGAACTGCGTCAGCTTCTGACAATCTATACAGTTACTTTCTCGACGTCAAGGTGGAAGAAATGATACGTTGTTAAATAATAAAAAAAACAGCCTAAAAGCACCGTTAGCATAAAGGAAGATAAAAGTATCGTGAATAAAATGCAGGTAAATGCCGACGGGGAAAATGTTCACACCTGCCTATCTTTCGCAGATAAGATATCCTAAATCATTTTTTCATTCAGAATGGTGAATAATAAGCGTCTCCCTTAATTCAAGCAACGTTTCGACAAGTGTTCTTGAGCAGTCGAAATTGCCTCTGGAAACTGTTTGAACTGGTGACCCCATTGCTATATTACATCCCATAATAAGTTCACCCAGACAGCAATAAGTAATCAGAAAAATATCTAGGATGTCTCAAAGAAACTGAATTCAATAATTCTTTATTCATATAAGGGAAGCAATCCTGAGAGAATTAAGAGTCTTACCAGTAATCTTTATTGCCGGCCACAATCTTATCAAAATTAAATATTTGTCTATATCCCTGAGATGATGCATCATGATTACTTATATTATTTACACTATTCAGACTGTTATCCTCATCTTCATTTCCATATTCATAACGTTTCGGACTCTATATCTCTGAGATGAGATATTATTATTACTTATACTATTTACATTTTTGGAACTGTTATCCTCATTTTCATTGTCATATTCATAAGATGTCGGCCTCTATATCTCTGAGATGAGGTATTATTATTACTTATAATATTTACATTATTCGAACTGTTATCCTCATCTTCATTGTCATCTTTACAACGTTTCGGCCTCTATATCTCTGAGATGAGGTATTATTATTACTTATATTATTTACATTATTAGGACTGTTATCGCCATCTTCATTGCCATACTCACAACGTTTCGGTCATTGTGCGCTCTGCTCTTCTTCAGGCGATTGGAATTTCGAACTGAACCCTTTAATTCGAGGTAGATTGTTCTAGTTCCACGCGTTAATTTCTCTGATAGTAACAGAAAATTGGAATATGAGCACTGGTAAAAACTGAGTGCTGAGACATTAGGTTTAAAAGTCCCAGAAATTCATCCAGAGATGAAGAACACATGGCCCGGTGGATAAGGCACTGGTTAGATCCAGTCACGAAATACAATCAGTTGTGTGTTCAATACCAGGCTACAGCAGTGGTGAACCAAAAGTTGGGGAGTTGAGTTAAAGGGAAATAACTGATATATTCGAAAGAGGCCTGACACGTGGAACTGGAACAATATATTTTCGTTTCGAAATTCCAATGACAGAGGATAATCTAAGTAACATTAAATATAGTATTGATAGTAGGCGCAAATAGAGAACTGGAGTTACTAATAGAATATTGTGAACACACGAAAAATCCGCAGCGAAAGATGTCTTCCACAAGCTAAGCAAAGTATTAAGAAACAGCAAAATTTCGTTAGAAACAACGAAACGTGTATTAAAATGTTGCTTAATGTTAGTTCTCCCATATCACAGTGTATGCTGGACCGTCTCCCCTCACAGATGAAGACGAGGCTTGAGGCAAGAGAAATGTAGTTCTGGGAATACTATTGACTTAACATGTGAGTAGCGGCAAAGTTTTAAAGAAAAGAGTAATAAAAAGGAGACTTATACGAAACATCAAGAAGATACAGTTGAAATTTCTCTGAGCAGAAGTTTTATAATCTGGGAAGATTTTTTAACAGAAGAAGGGGAGAGCGACACTGAAGACGTATTGATATAGTCAATGAGGCATTTCAAAAGCTAAGCAGAGTAATAAGATATAGGAAAATATCAATTTAAACAAGCAAAAGAGTCATAAACATCAATGTGATATTTCTCTTCTTGTATTGCAGTGAATATTCGTTTCGTTTCGTTTCGTTTGTTTTACAGCCTCAATGGCTTATTTAATGCCGACAAAATTTTTATTACTGGTAATATTTTTACCAAAAATTTATTGTTGGTAATATTTTTTTCAAAATTGTATTGCTGGTAATTTTTCTTTTTCAAAAATTTATTGCTGTTATTATTTTTTTCTTTTCAAAAATGTATTGCTAGTGAATTTTTTTTTTTTTTTTTTTTTTAAATGTATTGTTGCTAATTTTTTTCACAAAAAATTATTGTTGATAATAATATTTTTCCCCAAAATGTATTGCTTGGAATATTTTTTTCAAAAATGTATTACTGCTAATATTTTTTTCTTTTTCAAAAATGTACTGCTGGTAATAATTTTTCCAAAAATTTATTACTGGTATTAAAACCTATTTTTCCACTATCATAATGTTTTGGCCCCTTTTGTGCGATTAACTATTTACCCATAGCTGGGACCCAGACAGGTTCTACCACCGTTGGTCAGGGTGGACCTGGGAACACCAGCAATTAAGAGGTGGTTTCACACTCCTCAAAACCTCGTGATCAGAGGCCTTACTGCCGGCTGTAGTTTATCGTCTTACCAAGGACACTGGTGTAGCTTATCATCATACCCAGGACGGAAATTTATCTGGTCGAGACACTAACGAAAAAAACGTCTTCTAAACAGTGCTCATTGAAATATCTGTAGAAAAGACAGGCGAATTCCATGTCACGACGTTGAGAGAGTGGCTCTTTAATATTTACTAGGCCCACATCCTGAATTTTTAATGATGTATTCAGGGTCATCACTGCTTTCATTACAGTTGCAGCTGATAATTTCTATTTTTGGAAAGGTAAATTGCGAGTTTTATTTTTTGGATGCTAGACTAATCAGTCTGTAGAAAATGTTTTCCTTTAGATTAAAAGAACTTCGGATGTCAGACCTTTAAACTCTAGACTAGAACCATAAAAGCAAATAATAAAACTGAAAAAAAAAAGGTTTTGATGAAATTTATGTCGGATTAACAACAGTCTGTATTTATCATTTCTATCAGCTGGGTGTATTGATAGAAACGAAAACAAATTTTAAATGAGAGTAGAAGGTCTACGTCAAATGTCGTCTGCAATAAACGAACGTCTTTCTATCAGGCTTAAACGAAATATATACAAGTGAAAGAAAGCTTCATAATCAAATGGACACTCGAGAAGTTTTGAGATTTTTTTCAGGACAGACAGAAATTGTTTTCCATCTTGTGGTATTAGACGTAGCTAACAGGAGGAAGTTACTTTTATGTTCAATTCCATTATGTTGTTATTCTTTTTCTCCTTCTCCTTCTCCTCCTCCTTCTCCTCATTTTACTCCTTCTTCTTCTTCTTCTTCCTCTTCTTCTTCTTCTTCTTCTTCTTCCCCCTTCGCATTCACTTCAGCCCCCTTCTCCTCCTCCTTCTTCTTTTCGTTCTTCTTCTTATCCTCCTCCTCTTCAGCCCCCTTCTCATTCTTCTTCTTCTTCTTCTTCTTCTTCTTCTTCTTCTCTTTTCTTCTTCTTCCTTTTCTTCTTTTTATTCTTCTCCACCTCTTTATTCTTCTTCTGCTCCTCCACCTTCTCCTTCTTCTTCTTTTTCCTCTTCTTCTCCTCCTCTTTCTCCTTCTTCAGTTTCTTTTTCCTCTTCTTCTCCTCCTCCTCCGTCTTTTTCTTCGTCTTCTTCTCGTCTTTCCTCTTCTTCTCCTCCTTCTGCATCTTCATGTGCGCTGTCCCTACAGGACGTAGCCAATCATGGCTCTTCGCAATTTCTTGTCCTTTGTAGCTGTTAATATTGTTTTCCTTTTGTTATTTCACCTGGAAAGTTCAGAAACAATTCTATGCGCTGTTTTCCTCTTGTTTTCATCTGTCCTGTGAGTATCAGATTTACCAAGCCTTCTACCCTCATTATATGCCTAAAAATTTCAAAATTGATTTATTTTTATGTTTTGAAGATTGAGAGCTGCTTTTCTAAAGCTCGCATAAAATAAAAATTATTACCTATGGAATTTTAAGTGTTTGATATTCTTTAATTAATTATATATATATATATATATATATATATATATATATATATATATATATTGGAAATCAACAGAAAGTGCAATTGCATTAAAGTTTTATATGTTCGTTTTTTAGGTGTATGTGAAAATGAACAATGGTATTTCACCTAGATTAAATTTCTTACACGCTTTCGCCCAATCTACTCACACACACACAAACATATATGTACACACGAACAGACACACACTCACATATATATATATATATATATATATATATATATATATATATATATATATATATATATATATATATATATCCATACCCACATACATTGCAATAAATATGTTGGTATATATGTCCGTTTGCTTTTTTCTCCTTCGAATATTTATATCTACATAAGGTGAATACCCTCACACACACACATAGATATATATATATATATATATATATATATATATATATATATATATATATATATATATATACATATATAATATATATATATATTCCATATATATATATGCTATATTTATCTGCAATATATATGTATACACCTAATATATATATATATAATTATATATATATATACATATATATATATATATATATACATACACATACAGACACACAGATATATATATATATATATATATATATATATATATATATATATATATATATTATACTTCTGAATGTTGACACTAGGAAAAGCCACAGAGTTGGAATAGAATTAATGTTTCTTTGCAATTATGTACGCATCAACAGGTTGATTCGCTTTTCCAAACCGAACTGCTAGAGAAATAGTAAAAGAAAACAGTCTTAAAAAAAATCTGTCAGTTTTCCCCAGGGGCAGTCACACTGTATACACATCCGATTGTTTTTTTTTTTTGTTTTTTGTTTTTTTCGTTTTCTTTCTGAGAAGCTAATCTCAAAAATCGACCGCTTCAATTCAGTCACATCGACTCAAAGAACGGTGCAATTCTTGCTCAAATTCACATACTGATGCCCTACCTAGATATTTACAAGTGGCGCTCGGAGATAGATAAACGTAGCCGTGTGAATACGAATAAAACGAGATAGATAGATGGGAAAACGAGGGTGGGGGGGGGAGACAGAAAGAGAGAAAGAATTTGGGTGAATGTAGATAGATTGATGTAGACAATAAAGAGTTGGGATGCAAATAAAAGGAGACAGATGTGAAGTGAGAGAGGTAAAGGGAAGTTAGATAAACTTAGGCAGTCAGAAAAATATGTGTAGAGGGTGTGAATGTAAATTAAATATGAAGAGTGAGGGAGTGTATGGATAAAGTGGCAGAGATAGATAGATAGATAGATAGATAGATAGGAACAGATTGATAAAGATAGATAGATAGATAGATAGATAGATAGATAGACAGGAACAGATTGAGATAGATAGATAGATAGATAGATAGATAGATAGATAGATAGATAGATAGGAACAGATTGATATAGATAGATAGTTAGATAGATAGATAGATAGGAACAGATTGATATAGATAGATAGATAGATAGATAGATAGGAATATACTGAGATAGATAGATAGATAGATTGATAGATAGATAGATAGATAGATAGATAGATAGGAACAGATTGAGATAGATAGATAGATAGATAGGAACATACTGAGATAGATAGATAGATAGATAGATAGATAGATAAAATATAGACAGCGATAGATGGATAAATACATAGATATGAACAGAATGAAATATATAGGTAGATAGATCCTAAACTAATCCATACTTTTCGTGCTAATGTTAATATTAAAATATTAGCTGTTTCCTTATAAGGAAACATAGCGCATTCATTGACCGAACAGACAGTGTTTTTTTCCATTGAAATGTATAAGATATTTTCCTTAAAACAATTTCTCAGCAAAAACATTCTCAAGACCAACGACTGTGAAAGATCAATTGAACAAGGATCATTTTTGAATACATTTGATTACTTTCGACTGTCAGACGTTGTCGAAAGTACGCGAGAGAATAAAAGATTAATCGACAGACCTTGTCGCTGTTATTTAATAAAAACCAGTTTGGATTAATTCTTGCTGTCCAAATAATATATATATATATATATATATATATATATATATGTGTGTGTGTGTGTGTGTGTGTGTGTGTGTGTGTGTGTCTGTGTGTCTCTGTCTGTACCCGTGTGCGATGGATGAATTGTCGTCTAAATTACGCAAAAATGAAAATAACACTGACATCTCATTTGAACAGATATATATACCAACATTGCACAAAAATATCTTGAAATATTAAAGAGTAAATTTATTCGAAATCATCGCCATTGGCTTCAACCACGACCTCCAGATGGCTTCGGAACTGCAACTCCTCTGGACTGTCTCCTTGTTGTTGAATGCTGCCATAATCCTTGCCTATATTTCATCTTTGGTGTTACATGGACTTTTGTTGATCTCTCGTTCAACTACGCCCTACACATAAGAATTAAGTGTGTTGCAGACTGAGGAGTTAGGGAACCAGATGTAAGTGTTGATGTGGTCGCAGAAATTGTCTGACAGCCATGAGTGGGTCCTCCTGTTGTTGTGATAGGGTCCTGTTGACAGACATAGGATCTTCCAGCAGCCACACTCTTGAACCGGGGCATCACTAACTTCTCCAGACAAGATGTAGACCTCCGTGTTGAGTCTGAGACCCTGGTGGAAGATAAATGAATCACTAGTGATCCCTCCAAATACCATGATGTTGAACGGATATATCATGCAACTCCTTCTGAATCCTCTGTTCTGTCCTAAGATTGACATCCAAGAACTCTGAAATGTTCGTATTGGAGTTTCTGGTGTGAATGCCAAGCAAATTTCTGGCAAAGTGAATTGCGTCAAGGTGATCTTTTCCTCACAGAGAGGAACCCAATTGATCCTGCTATACCGTGCAGTCGAAAACATCAAGACAACAAACGCAGTTTCGCGAAATTAAATATATAAAATGGCGACAATGTATATATTTATATATGGATATATACGATATTATGTATATTCATATATATATATATATATATATATATATATATATATATATATATATATATTCACTATATATATATATATTCACTATGTGTATATATATATATATATATAAATATTAACTATATATATATATATATTCACTAACATATATTTATATATATATGTATTCACTAACACATATATATACATGTACATATATATATGCATATATACATATATATATATATTCACTAACATATATATATATATATTCACTTTTATATATATATATATACACATATATAATTACTAGCATATAAATATTCCTAATATATATATATATTAACTAACATATATATATATATTCACTAATATATATATATATATATATATTCACCAATATATATTTAAATAAATATATATTCACTAACATATATATATATATATATATATATATATACTATATGTGCAATGCTTAGTGAAAAGTACTCAATGAGTATATAATATATATATATATATATATATATATATATTATAAATTAATTGATTTAAAATATGTTTTTTTTCGCTACACAGTTCTAACCATGTTTAAAAAATGAAGCTAAAAGCCACGAATTTAATTTTGTGATTAAATTAAAGAAATTAGTTCCATTTCACCCTCAAGAATTCGCTTGAGGATGAAATGGAACTAATGTCTTTTTTTGAAATATGGTTAGAAATGTGTAGCGAAAAAACCATATTTTAAATCAATTAATTTATAATATTAATGCTCTGTAAATTTACATTCAGCACTATTTTGTAAAAATAAAAATATCTATAAGAACACCGGACTATATATCTTGCTGTTATATATATATATATTTTTTATTGTCTGAATAAAATGTTATAGAAAACAGTTACAAACGAATCATGTATCCAGTAATTGTACGTCTTTTCATGCTCATTAAATATATCTTATATGCACATTAATTATTTGTAGTGATTTTCCAAGACCAAAAGCATGGAACACCCAGTGAGGATCGAACTCACTACTAAGTCGCAACTGTTCTGACGAAACAAGCTTGCTAACCATTATACCACGTCGAGGTGCCCTAAATGATTTTCTGAGTATAGCTTAGATGTGGCGCAAGGCTGAAAGTATGGGGCACCCAATGAGGATCGAACTCACTGCTCAGTTGTAAATGTCCTAGCGAGACAAGCTTCCTTAGCATTACACCGCCTCGAGGTGCCGCACATTAATTATTTGTATATCGATATCAAGGTCCTTTAGGAGATTGTATCTCTGATTAAAATACGACGTGGCTAACAAAAAGATTCATATTTCATTTCGCTTAACATAACTCAATATATCATCACTTAAAGTAACACTCGTGCGCACAATCTCACATTAGACGGATATTAGTTGAAAATACATTTTATTACATAGAAACAATAATAAGCCAAAGGTAAAGATCATTGAAGCCCTTTATAGATTTCTTTAAATGCTTAAAAAGAAAAAAATGTAATACGTATGAGAAAACAAAAAAAATATATGCATATGAGCAAAAATATAAAAGTTACTTCACTCATACTGGAAAAAAACCCCAAAAGAACACTTTTTAACCTTCATTATAGAACGCTGCATAAACAGTAAAAAAAAAATACGTATATATAAAGTGGTATATAATAATGGTAAACATGGCCCTTTCTGAGGGACAAAAGATAGAGGAGGAAGACGCTACGCCATGAAGCCTAGGACGAACTTTAAGCTGCAGCTATATGCGACCATGTATGCCTATCCCACATTAGACGTATCAGTCACAAAGTTGTTTGCAATCGACGTGAACAGAATCCCTCTTGGCCTTTTGCCAATACAAACCATGATGATGATGATGATATATATATATATATATATATATATATATATATATATATATATATATATATATCGTAAATTGTGACGGACAATTCAGCGTTAAGCTATTTAGCTCAAAATTATGATTTAGGTTTATATCTATTTAAGGGCCTTCAAAAATTTAAATGACTGTTCTATCCTCGCACCCTAATGATTTATCGTGTCCTTCCATGCACAATAAGCACTTATGTCTTAGAGGCTTTATTGCCTTTCATGGAGTGAAAACCGTTAAGTTTAGTGCCTAATATAACTTATATCACTAAGTCATTACTATCTCAAAATATTCTAACAATATAAAAATATTTTCAAGCTTTAAATAACAAATACATACTCACAGATAACTTAACACCTTAAAGATGGTCCCAGATGAGATTGAAAGTACTTGGGAAAATAAAAACTATTCGAAAGAAAATTTTTGTATTTTTCTTATTCAATTTTCTAAGGCCACCCAAAAATAAATCCACAAACTTGAAAGGACAACAATGAAAACTAATCGATATGATACGTGTAAATTATTGAAGCAAATCTGTTTGAATTAATTATTTTATCTACAATTTGATATACCATCTCTTGTGGAGAAAGATGTTTTATTTAACGATAGTTGTTACTTTTGTATTGCAAGGGCTTGTAGCATTTTGAGGCTTACTGGTTTTCGTACGCTTACCGGTTAAGCATCGTCGAGCCTAATATGTAACTAGATGGGTGACCACTTATATATACCAGGTATTGTTAAAATTCGAAGTCCGGATAGTCTAATGGATAACGACTCCAATTTGGAAATCGGAGATTCGAATTACAACCGGGTTTCTTCTAATAACGCTTGGGAAAGGTACCCATCCACCTCTTCTCCCCCAGCTATGTTTGAATTGGTAAAACTTGTATCACTAAGTCATTATTATCGCAAAAAATTCTAACAATATAAAAATATTTTCAGGCTTTAAATAACATGTAAACAGTCAATGAGCCGTCCCTATATTTCCTTATCTCTATCTATAAAAGGCAGGATGTGTGTCTGTGTGTGTGTGTGTGTAACGAATGCACGGCCGCAATTTTCCACGGATTTGCACCAAAATTTACATGCACATGCTCCAAGTTAGTGGTAAGGCCAAGACCGACGTTGCGTTTCCCAACTTCCATCGATAGAGGAAATAATCGATTTTTTCATGCTTCTACGGCAGTTTTCATGTAGTTTGCGGACATTTTCTACTGGTCAGAGTAAGAACCTATAGCTGGCTGCCATGAATAGGCAGGAAGATTCTATTGGCCAGCGTGAGAGCCAACAGCTGACTGACACGAATGTTAGCTAGCATGCAAAAAAAAAAATATCGATAGCTGCATTCGTCACAAGTGGGAAAAATTTAAATTTGCATGGGACTTTCTGCAATTGGCTCATTCGCTTTTTAAACTCAACGTTGATTCTGATTCCGCAGAACTGGGTTGGATGTGAAAAGCATTTGTTGTTAACATTCTTTTTCATTGAGTTTTTCCAGTTACGTATCCTTTTTAAAGCTGATCGTTTTTGTGTTCATTTTGTTTAGTTCTTTTTTTTTGCGATTGCTGTATGAGTCATACGATTTTTGAATCAAGCACGGGCAACGCCAGGCCATGCTGCTAGTATTTTATAAAAATAAAGTTTAATGCGGAATTTCAATTATTAGGTGCTGTAACCTAGAAAGGGTTAATGAATGAGTAAGAACCAAAATGGAGGTCTAAAATGAAATGGTAATCTTTATAACATCAGCAAAATAAAATACTCACCAGCGGCGTGAAGTAGGTAAACCACTGCTAGCGGTTGACTACTTAGATAGCATATTAACCCCATTTACAATAGTCTCCAACGTACTTATGAGGATTGGGAGATACCCATTAGTATTCATAGGTACGGTATATAGCAGCCCACTTTTTAGATTTACCCTGCAAACAGTCAACCGTTTTTCCTTTTTGAATTAATGTCATTTGTCTCTCTATTCCTTCTTTTCCTCTTATTTTGTCTTTTTCTTTTTTTGAGGGGGGGGGGTCGTAAATGAAACTTTATTATCATTATGTTAAGTGTTGTAACCTAGAAAGGGTCACTGTGTGAGGAATAAACAAAACGTAGGTTTGAAATAAAATGGTGATCGTTATAACATCAACAAAATTGAATACTCGCCAGCGGCGTGAAATAGGTAAACCACTGCTAGTGGTGGACTACTTATACAGCATATTACCCTCAAATTAAAATAGTGTCCAACGTATTTATAAAGATTGGAACATACACTTTAGTGAATGTAGGTAAGGATAGATAGATAGATAGATAGATAGATAGATAGATATGTTGTAACCTGGGAAAAGTTACAGAATGAGAAATAATCAAAATGGAGGTTGGAAATGAAATGGTAATCTTTATAACATCAACAAAATACACAACTCTCCAGGCACATGAAGTACAGCTAATGGTGGACTACGTAGACAGCATATTACTCCCCAACACACACACACTTACAATAGTGTCCAACGTATTTATGAGGATTGGGACATACGCATTAGTGTTCATAGGTAAGGTAAATAACAATATTAGCGTAATGAAAACGGAGGTTGGAAATGAAATGGTAATTTTTCTAACACTAACAAAATAGAATAATCGCCAGCGGCGTGAAGTAGGTACACCACTACTAGTGTTGGACTACGTAGACAGTATATTACTCCCTCCTCCCCACAGACACACTTACAATAGTGTCCAACGTATTTGTGATGATTGGGACATACCCATTAGTGTTCATCGGGACAGTATATAACATTAGTATTCGTGATTTAGTAAACAAAATTGTTATTTTTTTTTTATGTCGGGTGGATTTTTAGGAGCTGAATTCTTGGCCCTGACTGTGTCTTAAAATAATAAATAATGACAAGTGGAAGAGGAAAAATAAAGATAGATAAATAAAGATAAAGTGGGAAAGGAAAAAGGGAGAAAAACAGTGAACAGCGAGAAAGAGAGATTATTTAACTCTCCTGAATCTACCAATCACCAATCGAATGCAACTATATGCAAGAAATAAAACTAACGGTTTTTCTGAAATACATGAAAAATCAGAAGACGTTCATTTGAAAGAATTCACCATTTTCAGTAGTTCAGAAGACGTTCAGACGATTCCAGATTACTCTAAATTTGATAAAACAAAAACCAAAAACAGATGGCAATAAAATGAAAACAGCAATAAAAAAAATTGACGATAAACGAAAGACAAACTTGTGATGACGAACTTAACATGGCTAAAAGACAAAGGAAAAGTAATGTGTCTGTCGGGGAGAACTTCCGCTAAAGAGGAAATGGCAAATTCTGCGGCTTTTTCTCTTCCTGAATAATGTCTGCCAGGTTCGGCACATCACTTGTTTGGACCAGAAATATTGCGAACGCCAAAGCAAACTGTTCAGATTTAATTTATGTTTCGTTTGGTCAAATGAACTGGGCGTGATTAACGTAGAGATCAATGAACAAATTGATCAGTCTGACAAAAGAAATCGATTATTTCGCTGGACCCGAAGCTGCTTGTTAGCATGGCACATTTTAAACGTAAGAGACATAATCAATACAAAAATAAATTTATATACCAGAGGAGGCTGAAAGTTCTCAGCCACGCCAAGAAGGATAAAAAAAAAACTTCTGAGGTTAGTTCATTCTGCCAGAAGAAACTAGGCCAAAAAAATAAATTTTCAGGTTCCCCATCCATAAATATAACTGTAGCATATTTCTGACAAAAAACATCTTTATATATCTTAAATTTTCGAAATTTTTATATGAGCCTGTATGCGCGCATGTTTACAAATATATATCATATACTCGCTTGGAAAAACCTCGGATAGCTCGACTTGCAGTAGAACAAATCGGTACCCGAGAAAAAATGGGGAATAAAAAAAAAAGAAAAGAACCAAGAACATTAAAACAAGAAAAAAAAACCAAACAAGTAAAAACAATCTTCAAGACATTTTTAAACTCCAAGTCCAAAGCCAGAAAAAAAAAACCAAAACAAGTAACAAGACAACTACATAAAGTGCTCATTACACTAAGTAGAGCAAAACCTAAGAAAATCCTAAGGAGCCAGAAAAGTTAGCTTTACCCTGACGACCCGTTGAGAATTTTTATTCAAAAAAAATCTCCAGTATATTTTGCATATGTATGTTTGCCTGGCTCTTTAGGATTATCTTATATATATATATATATATATATATATATATATATATATATGAAGTCAACGTTGTTTTTAGTGTATACCCATACTTATCAGTTACAAAGGTGTTTGCAATCGTCGTGTAGAGACTCCCTCTTGATCTTTTGCGAAGCCAAACCATGATGATTATGATATATATATATATATATATATATATATATATATATATATATATATAATTCCATTTGAATCAATTACATTCACTTACATGCTAATATCCTTGGGAACGGTGTGAATCCTCTTCTTCTCCCTCCAGTTATGGGTAAATAGGAAAGGTTGGGTTCTAAATCCTTGGATGGCAACTGGTCTAGGAAAAGGACAACTCTGAATTCAAAACCTGCGGAGGGTCGTTTGGGGACCTTGTGGCACGTAGTGCACCAGGTCTCTGTATTCTGCCCTTCAAAAAGTGTGCATGTTCCTACACGAAACCTTCACCACTATAATCAAATCTCATGTGCTGTTGTCGGGCTGTCGATTTCCTGGGAACAGAAGAATATTACCAGAAACAGATTTTTGACAAAAAAAAATATTACCAGCCATAAAAAAACTTTTGTCGGCATAAAATAACCCATTGAGGTTGATATGCCGTAAAAAAATAAACCAAACCAATCTAAACCAAAGAATACATATTCTGTCCATACGAATCTATCCTAAAAATGTTGTCGGCATTAAATATCCCATTGAGGTTGATATGCCGTAAAACAAAATAAACCAAACCAATCTAAACCAAAGAATACATATTCTATTCATACGAATCTATCCTAAAAATGTTGTCAACATGAAATATCCCATTGAGGTTGATGTGCCGTAAAACAAAATAAACCAAACCAATCTAAACTAAAGAATACATGTTCTATTCATACGAATCTATCGTAAAAATGTTGTCGGTATTAAATAACCCATTGAGGTTGATAAGATAAAATAAACCAAACCAAAACTTGGAGAATGAAACGGCGAATACTCACAGTATTAATAACCTCGGCTCTGATGTTAAAATATTACGATTTTCCTATTTGAATTTCCTGTTGACTCTTAAGTTAATTATTGAGCATAGTGACTTCTACGACAATAGATCAAATATTTGAACTTAACAATTTTAACAAAATATTGCAATAACAATCATAAATATGGATGCTGGTCGTTATTTTAAGAAGTGGGTACAAATGAAAAGATTTGACATTTTTTTTTTATTTTATTTTCCTTTCTTTCTTTCTGTCATTCATTTTCCTGAAGTTTTAACTCCATATTTTAAATGTCCCATTTCTATACTATCAACAATTGCCAGAATATATTTTCTCTAGAACGAATTTATTTAATCTGGAATAAATTCTAAAACCAAAGCATCTGAAAGCAACGAACGATAAAACAAGAAATGTCCTTGGACCGTTTAAAAACCTTGCGATAATACGATATAGCTGACAAACGACATTATATAACGAATTAGCCCAAGACAACGACGCTGCAATAGATAAACATTTGTCCCAAGTCGAACAATAGACTGAACGATATATTTGTAAAGAACAAAAGTAAGATGAGAGCAAGTCTCGCCCAAAATAGAGCGAACATCATTCAATGTTACCATAAAACTGTGTCCGTTATCCCGTTCTCGACTGTAAAATACCAATTTACAAAACTCCTATTCTCGGATGACCGTATTTTAAAACGACTGGGCTATAAATATACAATAAACATTTACTTCTTTCTCTAAGTGACTATTGTCCAATTAGAAATGTTGGCAGCGTCTTCGAAGCGTGCGTCTTTGGCTCGTTGGCCAAAATGGTGACCAATTGCTGCTATCGTTCGTAATAAAAGGTCGTGTTATTCTTTAATTGTCCACACGTTGCCAAAGTGAGGCAAATGAGTGACCAAAAGTGGTTAGGCAAGGAAGAAGAAAGAAGAAGAAATAATCTGAAAAAGTGATAGGTTGAACACACACACACACACACACACACACACACACATATATATATATATATATATATATATATATATATATATATATATAAATAAAATATTTAGAAAAATGTTTTTAAAACAAAATTACATATATATATATATATATATATATATATATATATATATATATATATATATGTGTGTGTGTGTGTGTGTGCATGTGTGTGTGCGTGTGTTTAGGCAGCAATCCTTCTTTCATGCACATTTCATTAAATATGATGGACACGGTGCTTTTGTTTAGTTTTTTATACTACTTCTCATGTGATCTAATATTTCTTTTCTTTTCAGATGATAAATTATATAAAAACTGTCCGAATCTTTTTTTTTAACCATTAAGGAATTGTATTGCTGATCACTCAAAATTCGTAAATAATAATATAGGCCACACTACAACATGTTTGACACGCAGACTAACTCTACACCTTTCTAACCATAGCTCAATTTGATCTCATTTAAATATTCATGGAGACCTACCGGACGCTAATCGTCACATATTTGTTGACAACACTAATATAATAATATCATCCACATGCAAAAAAAGCCTTATTAATAAAAACAATACTTAATAATATGAACTATGAACATGGACACAATATATTGACCGTGTTTTGAAAAATGAAAACATTTCATAAAACATACATACAACAAACTATTATTTAACAATTAAAATATTTAATCCTAAATGTATAGCCGAAAGCGCTCAGATAAAAAGAACATTCGGACAGATTTTATATAATTTATCATCTGAAAACAAAAAAAAATTATTAGATCGCATGAGAAATTGCATAAAAAAATAAATAAAAGTACCTTGTCTGTCGTACTCAATGAAATGTGCATGCATGCATATATATATATATATATATATATATATATATATATATATATATATATAACAATAATCCCAAATTACCTCATGTGGGCATTGTCTATTTCAAACCGGCACAAACTTATGCCAGTCTTCTTCAGCCCTAGACTGACTGTCTCTGAACTAGGGATTTTGAATTTTACTTAGGTAGTAGTCGGGGCGAAGGTACAGGTCCATTCAAAGGAGTGCCTCGTTTAGATCAGATGCCTGGTTTAGGGACAAGACGAGGGTATGAGATCCCTCTCTAAAGAGAGATGCGCTGGAATGGAAGTTTATTTATGACCAAATCCTTTAGTTGTATGTAAATTAATTTAGGTTCGTGCTAGCGGATACCAAACTATACAAACAATGTATATGAATCCAAAACTCCTGATTCCTAAGGTTGTGCCATTTTGAAATAGATTATATCCACATGAGGCAATTTTGAATTTTTGCTGTATTATATATATGCTCTGTTATAATAAATACCTTGAGCTCTCTCTCCCACCCTCCCTCCCTCGCTCTCTCTCTCCATGTGGATCAGTTTTAATATTTGATATTATTAGGATCCACCTGAATTATATACCAATGGATCTATTACGTGTAATATATATATAATGATGATCCGTAGTCCTTTTAAAAGGGCTGTGGCGAAATAATTTATTATATGGAACCTTAAAGTGGTCTGTTTTATTTTAATATATATATATATATATATATATATATATATATATATTGTCATCCACAGACCGACTGTTTCACTGTATGACAGCTCATCAGTGTGGTTAGAAGTCCAGTTGCCTCTAGCTAGGATCGAAACTAGACTGAATTGGCGTCAGTCGGGGTTTCTAAGACTAAGCCGCTGTCTTAGTGAAAGTGAATTTAAGCGTATTTCATTTTAAATAAATACACAATGACTGGGAGGACTCGATTTACCGAGGAGTCTTGCATTATTAGCCGTAGTATACACTGTTTACAAACCCACACCTTCTCCCCAGAGAACTCAACCGAAAGAATTTTTTCAGGAGCATATAGATTGTTATCCACAGACAGTTTCACTTTATCACTGCTCATCAATGTGGTTAGACGTCCGGTGGCTAGATGTTAAATTTCCCAGAAATAATTCCGGAGATAAGACAAATTGGTTTCAAAATGAGAATTGTAAAAAAACAATTAGCTCTTGCCGATTCGTTGCGTCTTCTGACTTTATCAAGGCCAGCAATGAAAGAGAAATATTTTGTAGCCACAGTTACATCAAATCCAAAAGTTAAAGAAAGAAACACCCCTGCGTAAGCCTCTTTCTGCATATTGGCAACTTCTTTTTTACAGAGACTTTCTTTTTTTTGTTTTCTATGTCGACAATATATTTAAATTTCCCAGAATTAATTCTGAAGATAAGACAAATTGGTTCCAATATGACATTTGGAAAAAAAAATTCTTAGTTCTTGCCGACACGTTTCGTCTTCCGACTTTATCAATGCAAGCAATGAAAGCAATATGTGTATATTTTGCCGGCATGTTATTATTGAGAAATGGTTTTTTTTTTTTTGATAATTTAATCAGGTTTTTTCTACTTATTTTCATTTGCATCCCTTCACATCATAGTGTAATTATAGAGTTTTTTTTTCTCGATCATCGCTATATATCGTATGTATATTATCTTTATTTTATGTTATTAGTTTGTCATCGGTTTTAAGCTATACATACATATATATATATGTACATATAATATGAAGCTTCGTTATTAATATTTCATTTCAAAGGACATAAGAATGTATTGTGTTGAAACTTGACTAATGCATGGAATAATAATGCAACACAAAATGTACTTAGAACAAAATGTATTGAAACAAGAAAGTGTACACAATATTTACATATAGTCTTTTGTATATTCCTGGTAAGACCGTTCCTGGAGAATGTGTTGACTGAGTCGCAGTCGGGCAGAGTCTCTGGTTGAATCTCTTGATTCCTCGCTCTCTTCCCGGTACCAACCATATTTATATGGTCGGTACTCCACTATGCAAATTAGATGGATCCTACCACAACATATTGTAAAGCAGATCGCACTCGATTCGTAGTTTAATTTAATTTCAAGAGTATTTCGTAGTTTATTGGATTTAAATGACTTCAAATTTGTAAATAGTTTTAAATCAATGTTAGGGAATATTATGGTGATTTATGTGTTTCTGTTACTTTTATTTTATATTTTATTTTTTGTGTGTACAAAAAAATATACGCCATGTTTATGGACAATTATTTTCATTTTGCTAACACATTGTTAACTGACCTGTAATAATGTTAAGAATCAGGCTAAACGATTAAAAATGTGATAGTATGGTTGAGTTTAAGTGTCCCGCCCTCTAAAAGAAAAAAGCACAAATAAAATAAAAACGGCAAATATTTAGAGTAAGACACTACACAATACTTAAGTAAAAGGGGTTAAATTTAAGAACATTAAGATTACTTTCTCGGTTATCCATTGAAACTGCTATCCACCGAAAAAAAGAAAAAATGTCAATCTCCACCGTGGGCCATTTAAAAGATAGTTCGCGCAGCGGATTGGTCATTACAAACATCCAATAGGGTGAGCGGAAAACGTGATCTTTCTTCGCCTAATTCATTAAAAGGCCAGAGTAGCTGTTATCGTTTGATTGAGACGGGGGGATCAGGGATTGAACTCCCCTGATTGGGTCGATTTGGTGATGGGGAGTATGTTGTTGAAAGATCCGAAACTCCCTGTTGAACCAAGTCATATGACATCACTGACACCCCCCTCGGGCGCCTACTTAAGAGCGCATTTTTGAATTTTTCACGGATGAGCATTTTGGTGCCATTATTAAAGGAAGAGACAAAATTATTTAAATTTAAAAGTATTGAACATGAAGAACGCTTAGTTAAATGCAATTAACTCGTCTTTCATAAGTTCACTAGTAAAAAAAATAACTTTCATATGAACACAGCAATTTTGTCTTATAAAATGATGAATTCGACTATATTTATCTTAAAAAGTAACACCATGATGATGATATTGGGCTAATGTCGAAAGTACAAAGAATAAATAAATAGTATGTATCATCTAGGTAATTTTCTCTCTTCCTTTAATAGTGACACCAAAATGCTCTTCTGTGAATATGAAAAGGATCCAATTGGAAATAAGTAGACAAAACTTTTCTAAATTATTCAATGAAACATTAGATATATATATATATATATATATATATATATATATATAATTTTCGATTCTTACCCGTCGAAGTGCAGATGAAATGCACTGAAACGAAGTTACATCTTTGTATTGAATAAAATGGTTTTGTCTATATAATAAAATTATAATAAATAAATAATTATCGCTCTACTATCGGTATCGAGCCCTCATTTGGATTAATGCTGTGAACGTTGGAATTGATATATTACTTTCGTTCTCATCACATCGGATATATATATATATATATATATATATATATATATATATATATATATATATATATATATCATACAGTCTCAGTTACGGTGGACTGGTCATGTCTTGAGAATGTCTGATGACATGATAACCAAGATCTAATGTACAGCCAGTTAGATTAAGTCTACAGGAATGTAGGACGCCCATGGCTAAGATACAAAGACAAGCTGAAAAGCAACTTGTCAGCTGCCAATATACCTCATAATACCCTTGAGCCATATGCCTTGGAGCGGGTAGAATGGAGATGAACATGTTTTAGTGGACTCAGCAGTTTTCAATCTGCTTGTCAGAATCATCTTCAAGAAGCGAGAGCAAGAACTAAAAGGTCAGCCAATATCAGTGTTAATATTAGTTTATGCAGTGGCTTTATATATTATATTATTCGTTAGATATTTACTATTAAGTGGGCAGTTGTTTTTATTTCGGCAATTACAATTATTGTTGCTATTTAGCGGGATTTTTACAATTGCTATTATTTTAGTTTAATATTTCTATTATGATTGTTATTATTTTCTCCATATTATTTATACAACTATAACTGATTTTAATTGTATTTTTATTAATGTCTTTTTTTTTACTATTTTTAGGGGAGTATTCTTCAATTAATTTAATTAATTGATGGGTTAAACCAAATTATATTTATTTTCTTTTATTTTTGGATGTATTCTAATTTATTCGAATCACCATTTTTTTCTTAATGCTGAAGCATAGTAACATCATTAGGTCTTCATTAGTCTGAAAAAGTCAAATATATTCGAACTAGTACTCTAGCAGATCTCCATATAATTCTCTTGGTTCCTCCGTGAATCACTATGTCACTTTGTTTTCACGTATGTTAAGCCCTCTCATCACTTTAAATGAATAATGGACAATTACATTATAATCGCGAGGAAGGACGACAGAAAATTATATATTAAAGACCATGTTTGATTTTAGTAAGGAAAAAAAGCGTACATAAAAAAAAGGAAAATTAGAGGAGATGACGTATTCAAGTTTTTAGTGTCTGCTTTATAGACATGGAAAAGTTGGCCAATTTTGAATCTTTTTATTTGTACCCTCTTACTTCTTTAAACAATGACTTGAAACAAGGGAATTTTCCTGGTTATTGCCTCCAATCTACCGATCTGAAGTTTGCTGCCGGATGTAGTTTATCGTCATACCCAGTAAATTTTGTTTAATCTATTAATATAATGAAAGAACAGTAAGATATATAATCCGGTGTTCTTATTGATATTTTTATTTTTTATTTTTACAAAACAGTGCTCAATGTAAATTTACAGAGCATAAATATTATAAATTAACTGATTTAAAATACATTTTTTCGCTACACAGTAATAACCATGTTTCAAAAAATGAAGCTAAAATCTTCAAATGTAATTATATAATTAAATTAAAATTATTAGTTCCGTTTCATCTTAATTTTTAATATATAAATATTTCCAAGAGGATAAAATCCAGGTAGAAGACTGAGCAAATCTATAATATGAAAGGCTCAAACACTAATATTCCATGTTTATAATTTATGACATTGGAATCGTAATCACGATCCAATTCATCAGACCTACTAATTCAATTCTGAATCGTGGATTGTGATTGGATGGTTATTACGATTCCAAAGTAATAAATTATAACCTTGAAATATTAGTGTTTGAGCGTTATATATATATATATATATATATATATATATATATATATATATATATATATATATATACCACACTGTTTGCTCTACTCGGAGTCTCATACCAAACGCAATCTTCAGGTGACCGGTGTTTCATTTGAAAATATATCAGTTTATCGTAATGCTATCGTATTTAAGCACTATTTAATGTGGAAAGATTCCAGGCATAAATAAAATGAATTTATAGAAATAAAAATGAAATTTATTTCAACAAAGTTTGAACAAACTATCTATAAATAAAATCTGATTGTTTTTTGTTTTTTTCGCTATCCTCTGCACACCGAAATAATGGAGGAAGCATTACCTTGCACCATCGCCAGTGAGACACGCTGCAAAAGCCATTCCGTTTCTCGAAGATCCGCCCTTAATCATGACACCATCCGCCAACTCTGCGAGGGAACGAGGGCCAGTAACCCCAGCTGTCTCCACTGCCACATGAGTAAAATATCTGTCAGCAAAAGAAGAAGATTTAACTATATTTTTTTTTATCTCCGCGTCCCAAGCGACAGCGCCCGGCTCAACCGCTGACCTGATCCAATTACCAGTTTATTGAAAACAAAGTAAATATTGACAACAAACAAAAAAAAACGTCAATATGCTTGACGTAATTTTCAGTTGACAATATGAATACAGTAGCGTTTTCTAAATTCTTCTAGTTGCTAAGGACATTCTGTTTGTTGTTAATAGTTACTTTGTTTTCAATAAATTCATTTCATTTTTTCCTTGAAAAGTCCACATTGGACGAAACGCGTCGGCTAATAATACAGTTTTCTTCTTATTTTTTACATAATATATATATATATATATATATATATATATATATATATATATAAAAGATTGAACTTTGCATTTGAGTTCGTGTATGAAACAGAACATCACCATTCAGTATCCGCCTTTATATTTACACATGCACTAGACATGATACTGAGCACTTTTCCCATATATATATATATATATATATATATATATATATATATATATATACGTGGACATATACATCCATGTCTTCTTCGAAAAATGTGTGCGAATCAATGTGTCTCAGAGATGCTGGCGCAATTCCAAGGATGTCCATGTTTTCCTCACGTCGTAATGGCTATTCTCCGACGTCTGGTACATGTCCGACGTGCTCGGCAGAAGTTTTATATGCCAAGGTACATTTGTTAGCCGCTTACAGCGAAACGAGTTTTGGCCCCAAATACAAGCGAATCTGACAGGAGGCAAAATTGAACACGAGAGGGAAAAAAAAAAAAAAAAAACACGTCAAAAAGTATCGAGAAAGTGAAAGTAAAAAAGTAGAAAAGAGCGCGAAAATGGTAGGAAATGAAATTAGATGCTACGACGGATAAAGGCAGAACACCAAAAATGGAGTTACGAGAAAACGAACGTTCTCTATGACCGGATATTAGTTTTTTGGGGGTTTTTTTTTTTTGTTTTTTTTTTTGTTGTTTTTTTTGTTGTTTTTTTTTTCGTTTCTCTATCGCGAGGTGTTAGTACAGAAAAACATTGCTATTCCTCCTTTTTTTTTTACTTTTATTTATTTATTTTTTGTTGACTCTTTTTCTTTTCAAAACTTATTCATTCTTCCGCTTGTATCAGACAGAGCAAGTAGCTTGCACATAACCCTTTCGTGTTATTTTTTATCTACCTTTATCTGCCTAGGTAGTGTTTCACTTACCAATCAAAGAAAGCTTTTATCTATTCATTGAATTTTGTCGTCTGTTCGCTAGTTGCATAGAAAAGCGAATGCCTGTTTTAATACAATGTTCGAATAAAACTGAAGAATATTCTCTAATCTCATTCTTCGTTTTACAAGTTAACAATCAGCCTGTTGTAGTCATCAACAGTTTAGCGCTTTCACCTATGTGTACACATATCTTTTTTTTTAAGCATTTTACCCCAAGCAAGGCGCGAGTTCAACTGGCATGCAAGGGGTTACAGAGAGTGGAAACAAGAGTAAAGGTCTGTTTGAGAAAATTATATAGAGAAGGACGGGAATCAGGAGAAAGATGTCAGAAGATGTCGATTGACATTACATTTGAATATTTGAAGATTATAGGGAAGCAAGTAAGAGAGAAGGAGTTTCACTGGCTGGAAGTGCGAGAGAAGAAGCTGTTGGAGTAGAAGTTGCATTTAACTGTTTCGACAGTGAAAAGGTTGGACCGAGATGCCAACGCTTAAATTCATGCAGTCGGGGTACCAGTGAAAGTAGCTCGTCAGAGCAGTTGCCATGAAAATAATTCTAGAAAAGACAGAGGGAAGCCACATCACGTCTGTGAGAAAGTGACTGTAGACGAGATGCCAGATCAGAACCTATCATATTGTCTAGGACCTCGAGATGAATAACGGGTGCATCAGAAAATCATTTGAATACAAATATGTTGAACAGTAGAAACATAAGTATGTCAGATCAGTCTATCATCGTCTCGGCTTCTTATAAGAAAGATGCCCAATATCAATATACATGGTTTGCGAACCGTTTTTGTTCTACATTTTAAAAATCATCCTTGTCTTCCCAAAAAGTGTTTCTGCAGACAGTAAACAAATATAAAATTTCGAAAAGTAAAACGTTGCGTTAAACGATGCTAGGATCTTTATTTATTGACTTGACAATGAATTTCTTTCGACGAATGACATGAGCGTAGCAGGTGTGTATCGAGGATGTTAGTAACAAAAAAAAAAGAATTCCGAACTTTTATTCAATATCATTTCCTTCCTATATATAGGATATTGTATAAGTTTCTTCTTCTTCTTCTTCTTCTTCTTCTTGTAGTTCTTGTTGTTGCTGATGTTCTTCTTCTAATTCTAGTTGTTGTTCTTGTTCTTCTTGTTGTTGGTGTTCTTCTTCTTTTTGTTCGTGTTGTTCTTGTTCTTATACTTGTTGTTGTTGTTCTTCGTGCTCTTGTTGTTGTTCTTGTTGTCGTTGTTCTTTTTCTAGTTTTTTCTTCTTCTTCTTCTTACTGTTGTTGTTCTTCTACTTCTTCTCGTAAATATTCTTGTTTTTGTTCTTCTTCTTCTTTGTTGTTGTTCTTCTTCTTGATCTTGTTGCTGTTCTTTTTCTTGTTCTCGTTGTTTTTGTTTTTCTTGTTCTTCTTCTACTTCTTGTTCTTGTTGTTCTTGTTGTGGTTTTTGTTTTTCTGGTTGTTCTTCTTCTTGTAGTTCTTGTTGTTGTTCTTCTTCTTCTTCTTGTTCTTCTTGTTTTTGTTCTTGTTATTTTCATTTTATTGTTGTTCTTCTTGTTGTTATTGGACTTCTTCTTCATGTTGTTGTTCTTCTTTTTCTTGTTGTTTTTATTCTTCTTCTTCTTCTTCTTTTTCTTCTTCTTCTTCTTATTGTTTTTTCTTGTTGTTGTTTTTTCCTGTTGTTCTTGTTCTTATTCTTGTTGTTATTGTTGTTTTTGTTCTTGTTGTTTTTGTTCTTCTACAAATTCTTCTTCGTGTTTTGTTCTTCTTCTTCTTCTTCTTCTTGTTTTTTGTTTTTGTTGTTGTCGTTCTTCTTCTTCATATTTTTGTTCTTTTTCTTGTCCTCCTTGTTCTTCTTGTTTTTGTTTTTCTTGTTCTTCTTGTTTTTGTGGATTTTGTTGTTCTCTTTATTGTTCTTGTTGTTTTTTCTTCTTCTTGCTCTTGCCATTGTTGTTTTTGTTGTTGTTCTTGTTATTGTTGTTCTTCTTTTTGTTGTTCTTGTTATTGTTGTTCTCCTTTTTGTTCTTGTTGTTGTTTTTGTTCTTCTTTGTCTTCTTTTCTTGTTCTTCTTCTTGTCTATTTCATTTATTTTTCTGAAGAAATTATCCTTTTTTTTCTATTTTCTCCTCCATTCTTTCATCTATGTGTACACGTAACGATTTGATTTATGAAAAATGGGAGTATATAAAATAAGAAACGGCTCTGTTACAATATAACGGAACGATACATTATGCAAGGACAATAACGACTGGTCAAAGTTAATGAACTTCTGTTTAGCTATTCTCCCCATAATTATTTACACTATTTACATTGTTCGGACTGTTGTCTTCATCTTTGCGGTCGCATTGTTGCGGCCGTTGTACTCTCCGGCCTTCTCCAGGTTATATCAGTTTGAATTTCGGACCGAACCCTTTATTTAGTCCATGGAGGTAGATTGTTCTTATTCCATGTACCATGCCCGTGAATATCTTATATTTTCTTTTAGCAATTTCATCCAAGTTTTTGTTCCCCCCCCCCAATAACGCCAGGGATTGAACTCATAATTCTTTCGATCAATCAATTAGAATATACCCCTATGAACTACATAAGGGCTTCGGTTTGAAATTCCAGCTCGAACCAATGCCGTATTTGTTTTTTAATTTTCAAGGTGAATAATTGATTGATTAATCCCTTTTCTACGGCTTATCGACCCTTTCCACGTTACTTAAAGCCAGAAAATATTTTTAGATTATCAGAATATTTTTGGTGGGGTACAGAATAATAATGTTTTAGTGATACAAGATTTGCTAATTAACCCATACCTGGAGGAAGAAGACATGGATTCATCCATTTCTCAAGAGTATTTGTACGTAAGTGAATGCAACAAAGCCAACTGGAATTGGAACTCGGCTCTCCGAATAATAATTTGAGCCATTATCCATTACGCCACCCACAATTCCAACCTCACAGCAGCCGGTATTCTCAAGCAGTCACCCATCTCCAAATGGACCAAGCTCAACCTTGCTTAATTTCCAGTATCGTACGGGAACCAATGTTACAACGTGATTTGACCGGAAGTCGCGTAAAGGGAAGAGGTATATAATGTTTTAAGTTAAATTCTTGAAAGTGATTGATATGAATTTAACAAAGAGGGCACTTTAATTAATCATTAGCAATTGGTAATATATCTTTGTACATGTATTATGATTATATATTAGAACACAATTAAAAGGTTTTCTAAAATTGGACATTATTTTCCGAACATAATATAAGTCTGCAGTATGGAGAGGAGAAACTGTTTTTTTAACTGCTCATCCCGGCTCCATTATATACACCAGAAAAGAAAGGAAATTAATGATTTTTTTTTATATATAAATCTTCCTGCATTACAACAATTTCGCGGTTGTGAAGAGCCGAAGCAAATATTAAGTAAGAAAATAGAAATTATCGTCTGGTCAGTGTCTACATGTCTAGTTTTTCACGTCTGTTTCTTTTCATCGAGCGATCTTTTGAAATTGTGTTGATCTGCGGCATCCCCACAAAAAATATTTCTTGGCATTGACAAATAAATAAATTAGTAAAACGAAATCAAAATACATTTTAAAATAAAGATAAATATCGAATGCCATAAAATGGAATAAAAAAATGAGATGTCGGCAGACACTGATCAAGTGTAAATAAATATGGCGTCTTCTGATGATGTCGGCGCCCGTACAGAGTTATCTTTTCCTATAATTTTTTTATGATTATTTTGCGGTGGAGAATATATTTCATTCTTAAAGAGCCCAAAAGAGAAAAGTGAGGCGACTGCTGAAGGCCGGAGGGGTAAATTGATTTTTTTAAATGAGAGAAGCAAACCTACTGTTCATCCCATCACCAATGATTTTAGTTCCATTATAACTGTTAAATTCACATAAGTGTTTAGCATATTTAGCGTTCTATCAGTAAACCATAAACCACCTGATCTTCATCAGCGTGCCTCTCTCAATCAGTTGATGCCGTTTTGTTAATGGTTCTACCTATTACTCGATTAATCTTTCTTTCTCTTAGAGAGATCTGGACGTTCCGAAAGTAATGCATTCTATTTATTTCTCTGGCATCTATAACAAATACGTGGTGTACACTAACACCTTAGACTATAGCAGTGTTTCCGTTACAAAGAATATATATTTTCTCTATTGCTCATATATTTTTGTTAGCGATGAAAAAGAACCTCTACAGGGCCTCAAAGGAGATGTCTTTTATAGAGCATCCCCGAGAGAGGGTACATTTAATGACCAGCGACGCAACACCACCGACTCAACGCCACCGACGCAACAACACCGACTCAATAACATCGACTCATCACCACCGACTCTACACAGGTTTTCAATTTGAGTGGAATTAGATACAATTTTCAAGAAATTTTCATGTATTAAAAAGTGATCCTAAATAAATTACTATTGTTCGGTTTTAAAAAGTTATGTTTTTTAAATGATCCTTAATAAATTACTTTTATTTCTTTTTAAAAAGTCAACAATATAATTTCGCAGTTGGCATGTTGTTGTGCGGGCAGTGATATCCTGCTCACCCTCCCAGAAAGTGTCGTGTACAGACCTAACTAAGATATGACTTTGATATATACGTCAATGCCCCCTCTACTGAAACGCATTACCCGAAGTCTAGCTGTCCTTGCATACCTTCTACAGATCATTTACTCAGCGCATTTTGAGTCGCTGCGTTCACTGTTTTCCTCCATCTCTTTATGCAGGATGCTGTCTTTATAGCCCCAGCCACCGTCGGGAGGGCCGTTATCGTATTTTATTAAAATATAAATCTGAGTTCAGGATATTTCAAAAATATCTATTCCTAAGATAATTAATCCCATTCCAAGCCATCAGACATAACGATAAAAACTGTAAAAAACTAAAAGACAACGGCTAAATTCATAAGTTCCTGTTATTTAAAATATATAAAACATAAATTTATCACTTACTAAAATATTTTCAGTATTAATTGCTCAAAAAAATTAACAAAAAATTAAATTGAATTAAAATTTTAATTTTATTTATTAGACATTGAATTACGCTTATTTTTTTTTTTCAATTTAAAGCTTTTTACAAAGTAACATTTTGTTTTTTGTTTATAAATACTTTTTCCAAATTTAGTTCTTCACATATACCTTCATAATGTCCATAAAGAGGACGAAACACTCTGGCAAAAATAAACTTTCCTTTTATTTTTATTTATATTGTCCATTACAGATATATTATAGTTTTCTCTGATTATTATGTTTACATTATATATATATATATATATATATATATATATATATATATATATATATATATATATATATATATATATATATATATATATATATATATATATATATATATATATATATATATATATAATATATAGATATATATAAATAAATACACACACATATATATGTGTGTGTATATATATATACACACACACACACACACACACACACACATATATATATATATATATATATATATATATATATATATTATGTCCATTTGAAATTTGATCGAAGTAGCTAAGTGGTTTTGGCTACTGTAACCAAGTAGTACAAGTTAGCAGTAATCGACTGTTACTCGTCGTAGTCTCTGGTAATAGGTGTAGACCAATAGGATAGCCAATGGCGTAGTCCAATGGGCGTCGTCATAGACTTAAACGTCATATCTACACGTCCGTCTGTATTTATGACGAACACCAGCCAATCATATTCCAGTGAGGGGGAACTCAGGTGTAGGCATATTCCATTATATCATATATATATATATATATATATATATATATATATATATATATGTGTGTGTGTGTGTGTGTGTGTGTGTGTGTGTGTGTGTGTGTGTGTGCTCGCGCGTGTGTGTGTGTATATCAACTCGTGTGCACACAGAGAGTTTTATAGAGTGTTTGGTGGCAGTTTTTAATTCATATATGACTGATAAAAGCCAACGAATGTCATTTGTTATGGATATTTTAAAAAGGTGATATTACGCTTGAAGACAAGACATTTAAAAAACGATAAAGCCGACATAATAAAAAAACATTCCTTGATGAGTTATGGATATCGCCGAAGGTACTGAGACATTGGCTAATTTGCATTTAAGCTTTCACCAGACAAATAATAAATTTGTCGAAATACAAAAAAAAATAAACACAATGTTCTTAATATGGACAATTGGTTGGTATTTAAACAAATACAGCATCCATTACATCTCCATATCTCTCTCTTACCATATATATATATATATATATATATATATGTGTGTGTGTGTGTGTGTGAGGTTCGTTATACACTGAGAGAAAAAAGTCATTAACTTATATGGACTTTGCAGACAATTCAGTGCCATGGAAATGCAAAATATAGCAGACTTATTGAATGCAGTTTGTTCTAAGTTTGTATTGTGGATAAGTTCTAAAAAAAAGATTGGGATCATAGAGAAGACAGCGGGAAGACGATGACATTTTACATTTAAAAGGACACCACATTGTGGAAGTTAATAACTTCAATCTAATTCTGGTGACATAATCAATGAAGTTAAAAATTGTATTGGAAAAGCTAATGGCGGTCTTTAAAAGACTCCATGATGTCTGGTCATAAAATGAAATTAGTCTACGAGTAAAGCTCAAATTATATAACTCTTTTAGCTTATATGCATGCGAAACGTGGAAGTCCGCCACAAAAGTTATTCAACAGTTAGAATTGTTCCTTTTAAGATGTCTTCGACTTGGAGAGATAGAATCAGGAACGAGAAAGTACTAAAACGTGTAAATCCTAGAATTCTTAATATAATGGTGGCAAATAGGTTGATATAGTCCGGAGAACTGTCAGCCGGTTAGTCAATATTTCTTTAAACTGGATACGTCAAGACGGCAAAAGAACCATGGGCCATCCATAGGTGACATGACACAGTGCTATTAAAGAAGTGAGGAAAACATCCACTGGGTCAATGTCTCGGTGACTTACTCTAGAAAGCTGTCGCCTTTGTGTTGTGGTGTGATAGAACGACATAGGAGGTAGCTTATACAGGATGTGATGGATAAATTGTCGTCTCAATTACGCAAAAAACGATAATAACACTGACTTCGTAACCGTCATGTTAACAGATATATTTACCAAAATTACACAAAAATGTCTTGAAATACTAAAACCTTAATGTCTACTAAATGTATTCAATAAAAAATCACCATTGGCTTCAACGACGGCCTCTAGATTTTCCTGCAAATCTTCTGGATGGTCTCCTTGTTTAAGTTCGTAAATACTATCATAATTCCTTGCTTTCTGTTCATCTTTGATGTCACATGAAGTTTTGTTAGTCACTCGCCCAAATAAGCCCCATACATAAGAATCAATGATGTTGCAGTTTGGGATTTAAGTGCTAAATGTCAGGGATGATGTGGTTGCAGAATTTTTCTGATCGCCACAACTGGGTTCTCCTTTTGGTGTGGCAAGGTGCAAAGTTCTGTTATCAGACATAGGGTCTTCGAATATCCACCATCTTGACCCAGGGCAGCACTATCTACTCAAGGCTCTTGATGTAGGCCTATATGTTGAGTCTGAAGTCCTGTGAAGATGAATGGAAGCATAAGTTTGCCATCACTAATGATCAATCCAAACACCTTCGAAATCACCATTAGACTCATCTATCTCTTTCCATATTCTGCACTGACACCCAAACACTCTGAAATGTTCGCATAGGAGTTTCAGGCGCAAGCAGTAAACCAATATCGCTTCCAAATTTCTGGAGGAGTTAGTTGCATCAAGGTGCTGTTTCTCTCCTAAATGATGTCCAACTGTCTCTACTATTCTGTGCAGTCGACTAAATCAGAAACAAAGTCATGTCGGAAGGATACAAAACAATGTCCGTAATATAACTCTTAAAATACTGTTCCAACAAAGGTGGATACATAATGACTTGGGGTTTCATTTTTTCTAGGAGTACAGATACCCTACATATCATTGAAGAAACAAATCACCTCCACTAACCGTTATTGCTCTTTCTACTTCTAAAGAGACGTTCCTTCCTAACCTTTTGTTTAATGTAGTTTGTAAAAGCAAATTTCGATTACCTTAAGTTGCGGCATACAAGTAGATATGTCCTATAAGTCGATCTCAAAATTTTAACTCAAAAATCTGAGTTAGGCTTATTTCAAACTAAGCCGTATAACCTGGCCTTGACCGGGTCTTTCATTACTGGGAATTTTTGTCGTTCAGTTGGAGCAGTTTAAGTTTAAAGTAAGCCCACCCGAAAATCAGTATTAGTAACAACATTTGGGTGCAACTGAGGCACATCTTCAAATGGGTGGTTAACAATTTGAATGGCGGGCACTGAAAAGGGAACTGCATAATAATAAATAATATTATTGTAATAATTTAAAATATTTATTTTTATTAACGTTTTTATGAAAGTTATAGATATATAGAACAGTAAATAGTAAAACGTTGCAGAGAGTTATAATGGACAGGAAGTAGTGGAGAGCCATTGTCGCCAACTGTTTGGACTCCAAGCCGGCACTGAAGAATTATCTATCAATCAAACATATTCATCGAAATCGTATAAAAACTGTAGAAACGCATAGACAACATCCGATCCCTTTTTTTAGAATTATAGAAATACATGTAGAAGCCAACACCTCCTACATATGGGAAGCTACAAGAACCGAGGCCTAGCAGTAAATGAAATTAGGCTACAGTATACGATAACCTTTGCCAAAACTACAGGTAACACCACTTACCTGTATTTTGAAGCACTAATCGTAATATATTTCTGTATGTGTTGTATATCAAACGAACTGCAACTCACAGCCTTAAACACCGTTTATTGTATAAGTATAACTTTGCGAAAATTTAAAATTCGTCACGTCTACTGATAAACAAGTTAAAGTCAACATCAACTCCTATAAAATATTAATGTCATAACTTTCCTGAAATTGCGCAGATGACACGCATTGTTTTTCCTTTTCTCTCTTTCCCTCTATTCGACCCAAGAGTATCTGATTCTACAGGCTCTTCTTCCTCATTATGTGTCCCAGAAACTTCAGCTGACTCTTTCTGATATTGAGTATAAGCCTTCTCCTTGTCTGCAACCTCTCTAAGACGTCATCGTTGCTCACACGCTCGGTCCTAGATATCCTTAGCATCCTTCTGTGGAACCATATCTCCGTCGGCTGGAGTCTCTTCTTAATCTTTGAAGAAATCGTTCAACATTCGATGCTGTAAAGAAGGTCAGATGTCACGTAACAGTTCGGTAGTCTTTTCTTTGTTACCAAAGAAATCTTACTGTCTTGCAATACTCTTCCCAGCTTTTGGAATGTGTCTTTGGATCTCAGTGTCGGATTTACTGTCTTCTGACAGAATGCTTCACAGATATTTAAACTTCCGCGTCTGCTTCATTCTAATGTTCCCGACTTGCAAATCGCAATTCAGGTTCATCCTTTTACGGATGACCATGCATTCTGTTGACTTGTAGTTTATACTTAGTCCTTTCTTCTCCTTCTCCTTCGCTACCATTTGCAGGAATTTTTGTAATTCCAACTCCTAGGAGATATTACTGTCATTACTTTCATGAAATCGCTCAGATAAGACGCATCCTTTACCTAGTTGTCTTAATGGCCGCCCGAGTTAAATGGAGCATCGGTCAGTGTCTACACTTAGTGTATCAGCGGTTTGACACGATGTGTACTGTAGCGTTAATAGAATACAGACTTCCTGTTACTATTTTATTATTTTATATTATTTTTTTCTGTTAGTATGGCAAATATGTTCACCAAATCCAATTCTTAGTGGGATATATTTGTGGTGACCTGTTTTGTGTATAGTGGTGTATAATAATCGCCCCATTTATTTACAACTTAGTGGTTAAAGGTCTGCATTTTATTATCGCCGTATAAGTCGACCCCTAGTTTTAGAAAGATATTTTTAGGCTTGAAAACTCGCCTTGTACGGCGAAGTATACGTTGTCATTATTTTCCTTTCTTTTTAAGTGCGATATCCGTTTTAGATTTTGACAGTTTGGAACGCATTTTTGAGGGTGTCATTCCGTCAAATCAGTAAACAATCCACATTAAATAAAGTGGATTGGTATTGTAAAAAGTGTATAAAATATCTAAAGTTCTTTTAAAATTATTTATTTTTTTTATATATATATGAGGTTGGCTTGGCCAGAAAGTCCTGACTCACTTAGAAAGCGGAAAAAAAACAACAAAACTTGATCATCCACGACCTGCGATTTAAAACTTTTAATGAAGTGAAGGAAGCGTGTTTACAATTTTATGAATCAAAGCCATCGAACTTGTAACTGAGACAGATTCGGATTTTGGCTGATCACTGTTAGAGGTTCGTCGAGAAAGTTGGACTTTATTTTGAAGAATAAATATTGATTTAGCTCCATAACATTGTGTTGATTTCTTTCCGCTTCTTAAGCGAGTCAGGACATTCTAGTTAATTTAATATATATATATATATATATATATATATATATATATATATATATATATATATATATATATATATATGTATAATAAAAAGGCTTAAACACTAATATTCCATGGTCATAATTTATTCCATTGGAATCGTAAATACGATCAATTCATCAGACCTACAAATTCAAAATGAAAAACAGAAAAATCCCTCCGGAAGTGGAAAAGAATTTAGAGAAAGTGTAAATATGAGGAGGAGGGAGATTGAACCTTAACAGAGAGAATATTAGGAGATGTGGGGAAGGGTTTTTAAATAAAGAAGAGAATGAATGTCGACGGATGTCTAATGCATAAAGATACATTTCGTGGTGACATATATACACCATAGACAATTTGAAGCTAGATGTATGTATAATATATATCTGATTATTGACTGACTAATATTATAATATATATATATATATATATATATATATATATATATATATATATATATATATACTTTGTTGACAAGGAAGTCATGACTGACTTAGAACGCGGAAAGAAAACAGCAAATCTTGATTTCTGTCTGGTGGATTTTCAAGGAGTGCTGCATTTCGAGCTTGTTCGACTAAATAGTATTTCCAGCAGCTAGACTGCGTGAAAGCCAAACTAAAGAAGAATTATCCTCCTTTGGTCAGTTGATGCCTGGCTTTGTTTCGGCAATACAAGGCTACACACTTCCTGGTTGACTGAGGAGATGTTCAAACAGATAGACGGTATTGAGATTCTTCCAAACCCACCATTCACTCCCGATAGTGATTCGAGTGACAATGGCCTATTCTGCTCAATGGCACACTTACTCCGCGACCTGCGAGTCGACACTTTTGATGAAGTGAAGAAAACTTGTATACAAATTTATGAATCAAAGCCAGAGGATGTATAACTGGGACAGATTCGAATGTTGGTTGATCGATGTCAGAAGATCGTAGAGAATGATGGACTTTATTTTAAATCATAAATGTTGGTTTAACTTCTTTAAATTGTGTTGGCTTCTTTACGCTTCATAAGTGAGTCAGGACTTTCTGGATAACCTAATACATATTCATACATGCATATTCTATGTAAATTGAATTATATATATTTAGGCAGAAATTCTTTTTTTCATGATTGTTTCATTTAATGTGACTCTTGAAATAGACAGAAAGTAAATCAAACGCATACCTTGACAAGATAAAAACCACCATGGCTGACAACACACGAAGTGATTTGAGTTTGATAAGGAAAGACTTAAGCACACATCCACAGCTCCATGTCCCATAAGAAAAAACCTTTGTAGATAACATTGTCATTCTAAAGTTTATAGATTTTTTTATGAAGCAGTTTAAACCAACACTCACTCTCATTTGCTTTGAAAAAAGAAATATGCAAATAATATACACAATATGAAAGGCAGATAATGTAACATACATTAACAATGCCCAAAATAATCAAATAAATTAAATTAAATAATTAATAAACAAATAAATAAAATAATTAATAAGATAATTAAAATAGTAATTAAATAATTAAAGTATTCTGAAACCCAGAATTAGCATGGGATGTACTTGAATGAAGAGTGAAAAAAATGAAAAAAAGCTCTTAGAGTGATTGAAAAAATAATGGAATTAATTATCAAACTTATACATTGAGAAACATTTGCAACGAATGCCAAAAAATTGTGCTGTACTAATCAAGGCTAAAGGAAGATATTTTGACAAAATCAACATTTGACTATAAAATACATCTTTTTTTTTCCTTTTTGTCAAACCGTGTATTGAAGGTCGTTCTCAACGGATTCTCCTCCAGTTCCTTTCCCATGAACGCAAGTGTTCCCCCTAGGCTCCATCCTAGGCTCTACTCTGTTCCTTATTTTTATCAACGATATTCCTGACGTCATACGTTCCCAAGTAGGCATCTACGCGGACGACACTAGTATTTACTCCTGTCTAAAAAACAAATCCGCGATGTCCCCTGGGATGTTGTCTTTACGCTCCCCGTCCAAGAATCTGCTTCTGAGGTCTCATCCTGGGTTAAAGCTGGAATCGACGCTTTCAGCCCCTCAAGGAAATATAGGGTCAAGTCGCGCTCCTCGCCTTGGTTCTCTGCTGCTTGTTCGGCCACCATTGCCCATAGGAACCACCTTTCACCTATTTCTTAGTGACATGTCGGACTGCAATCGACGTCTCTTTGCCTCCGCCCGTAACGAGTGTAAGCGTGTCCTCAACGATGCTAAGTCACTATTTGCTGCTCGGATGAAGGAGCGTATTTGCATCTCGCAAATTTGGCTCCAAAGATTATTGGCGTCTATGCAGAGCGTATTGAACAATTGCAAACCCTCTATACCTCCTTTGTTCAACTCAGTTCGAAGTCCTGACCTCCTCTGCCGACAAGGCTGAATGCTTTGCTCGGAAATTTTCATTCAACTCAACGCTCGACTCTTCCGGTCTACCCATACCCGACTTCCCTCTTAGAACTGAGGCCCTATTGAGTGGGTTACACATAACCCCGTCTTTGGTGTTGGACATTATCTCTAATTTAGACCCCAACAAGGCTAGTGGTGGGGATGGGATACCAGCCATTGTCTTGAAGAAATGCGCGCCTGAACTGTCGCCCGCCCTCTCTAAACTGTATAACTACTGCCTCAAGGAATTTTATTATCCTGATTGCTGGAAGACCTCTTTGATTGTTCCTGTCTTCAAGAACTCTGACGACCCCTCTGACCCTTCTAGCTACCGTCCTATCAGTCTCCTACCCCTCTTCCGCAAAGTCTTCGAAGCCCTAATCAATACCGAAGTGGTTAACCACCTTACATCCCATGATCTGCTCTCAAACACGCAATATGGCTTCCGATCTACAGCCGATGTGCATACGGCCATCACTTAAACTGTCTACCAAGCTGTTCAAAATAACGGGGAAGCTCGTGCTGTGGCCCTAGACATCTCCAAAGCGTTTGATAGGCTTTGGCATGCCGGCCTTCTTCGCAAGCTCCAGGGTTATGGCATTACGGGTCAATTGTTTGACCTAATACAATCATTCCTGTCAAACCGTGAACTGAAGGTCGTTCTCAAGGGATTCTCCATCAGTTCCTATCCTACGAATGCAGGTGTCCCTCAAGGCTCCATCCTAGGCCCCACTCTATTCCCTTATCTACATAAATGACCTTCCTGACGCCATGAATTCCCAAGTTCGCATCTACGCAGATGACACTACAATTTACTCCTGTCTCAAACATAAATCTAGTGACGCTGACAAAACTAACCTGGCCGTGCGTCTCGAAAAGGACCTCCAATCGGTTGTGAACTGGGGCAGGAATTGGCTGGTCAACTTTAATGCCTCAAAAGACAAAACTGCTCTCTATTAATCACCACAGAGATCCTTCCCTGCCCTCCATTAGAATGTCTGACGCTCAACTTCTCGAGAGCACCTCTCTGCGTCTGCTCGGTCTCACGTTGATTGCTGACCTGAGATGGAACAAATACATTGAGTCAATTGCTTCGTTCACCGCAAGTAAAGTTGGCTCTTTGTGCCGGGCTAAAAAATTTTTCTCCCCGGAATCGATCCTTCAGATCTACAAATCAACAATTCGCCCTTGCATGGAGTATTGCTGCCATATATGGTCTGAAGCCCCTTCTGTTTGCCTCGGGGTTCTTGATAGGCTCCAGATGCGGATATGCAATGTAGTTGGCCCTGCCTTGGCGTCTCGTCTACAGTCACTTTCTCACAGACGCTACGTCGCCTCTCTATGTCTTTTTTATAAATACTTTCATGGTTATTGCTCCGAGGAGCTGCATTCGCTGGTCCCAGACTTCATGTGTTCAAGCGCCCTACGAAGCTGGCATCCTGCTCTCAGACTTTCACTGTCGAAACTACAAAATGTAGCCGTCTCTTCTACGCAAATAGCTTCATGTCTCGCACCTCTCGCCTGTGGAACTCCCTTCCCTATTCCAGTTTCCCTGAGAGCTATAATCTCCAACTATTCAAATGTAATGTCAATCAACATCTCCAGTTGCCTTGATCGATCCACTACCCTTCTCCTCATCCTTTTTCTATCACTCCTATCTGATCTTGCTCCAAATCTTCTGTAACCCCTTGCGTCCTAGTGGCTTCTCGCCTTGCTTGGGGTGAAACGCTTAAAAAAATCTAGTTTTGTTGACAAAACTAACCTGGCCGTATGTCTCGAAAAGGAACTCCAATCGGTGGTGAGCTGGGGCAGGAATTGGCTGGTTAACTCTATTACTCACCACAGAGAACCATATTCGTCCCCGCCACGCCCATTAGAATGACGCTCAACTTCCCGAGGGCACCTCTTGGTGACTACTCAGTCTCACATTGTCTGCTGACCTGAGATAAAACAAATACATTGAATCAATTGCTTCGTCCACCGCAAGGAAAGTTGGCTCCCTGTGCTGCGCCAGGAAATTTTTTCGCCGGAGTCGATCCTTCAAATCTACAAATCAACCATTCGCCCTTGCATGGAGTATTGCGGGCATATATGGTCTGGTACCCCTTCTGTTTGTCTCAAGATTCTTGATAAGATCCAGAGACGAATATGCAACGTAATTGGGCCTGATCTGGCATCTCGTCTGCAGTCACTCTCTCTTACGGACGTGCTTTCGCATATTTTTCACAAATACTTTCACGGTAACTGCTGCGATGAATTTAAGCGTTCTACTAGTCTGGTATCTCGCTCTCACAATTTCACTGCCAAAACTGTTAAATGTAGCCGCCTCTTCTACTCCAATTGCTTCATGCCTCGCACTTCTCACCTTTTCCTGTTTCCCTGATAGCTATAATCTCCAACTATTCAAATGTAATGCCAATCGACGTCTCCAGATAACTTGATCTATCCCCTATCCTTCTCTTCATCCTTTCCTCTATCATTGCTCTTTGTTCACGCTCCGACTCTCTGTAACCCCTTGCGTGCTAGTGGCTTCCCGCCTTGCTTGGGGTGAAACGCTTAAAAAATAATAATAAAAAGATTTCTAATAAAAATTCATGTCTCACTTTTTTCAACCAAACTTTTGAAATAGTGTATATGTATATCTACAGGGTGATTGAAAAGTAACTCCCTATTTTATGTTGATGGACTCCCCAGTTTAATTATAATTTTTACAAGACGGGAGAGTTCATAAAATAGGAATTTACTTTTCAAACACCCTGTATATGTTGTTTCCAATTTGGGGGGAATGAAAAAAACTTCTGCCTCCTCAAATTTATAGGCAACTCCTACAGATAGATGCTGGGATTCCTTTCTAACCAATCAATATAGACAGTTCTCGTTTTCATACGCCATTTTTCTTATCTTGAAGCGAGAACACTACAATCGCTTGACTGTATACCTTTCGCGTGTGAACACCATACTTTGTGAACTTTGCCTTACTACTGTTACTTTAGCTAGATTTGGATATCTCCAAGTCAAATCTAGGCAAAGTAATTTAGATTTATTTTGCCCTGTTCTTTTTCTTCCTTTTTGTTATTATTTATTGAGAACTTTGTCAATTCCATTCGTTGAGTATTTCGACAATTACACTTAACCATCACCAATTACTTCACATTATATAATATATAATTGTCTCTTATAATATGATATAATCTTGTTGATGTCGAGTGCGTGTGCTTCATAGAAGGGTGGGGGTGAACATCAGAAACCGATGACCCGTTGAAAAGAAATAATAAATGTTAGTGTAATTTTATTTGTAGAATTGTTTTTTGTTTTTGATTTTTTTTTCTGGTCATGTTCAACTCGCCAAGCAACGCGTCTCCACCAGGGAAGATGCAAATGTCGACTCACAAAGGCCCAGACATTGAAATCAACAACGCAGCAACGATAAATAGGACAATTATCGCTATCATTATAGAGTTGGGATTCACTTTCAGAAGGACATTTTTGGGGGGTTTATTGTTAGTTTTCTTTTATGTTTTTTTTTTTTTGTTTTATTTTGATCCCTATCTTTGTACGCGGTTCGAGAGAATACATAATGTTTTTGGAAAAAGGAATTACTCTCCATTGGTAGTTAATCGAAAGAAATAAAAAAAAAATCGAGGAAAGAACAGAAGGTTTGACAACATATGATCTGAGATTCACATAATAAGATTTCTTTTCTTGTGAGAATATACATAACAACCCCACCGCGTTTATTTCTTTCTCCACGATTTTCAACACAAAGCCTTCTGGGGCTACGGTCATATCACACTGAAACGCTGGTTCCCGTACAATCACCGAAGTTAAGCAACGTCGAACCTTGCCAGCACCTTGATGGGTGACCGCTTTTCGAATACCAGGTGTTGTTAGCTTGGATGATCTAACGGTTAATGACTCGAAATAGCTAATCAGAGAGCCGTGTTTCAATCCCATTTGAGTTCGTCATATTCACTTACGTGCAAATACCCTTGGGTATGAATCCACCTCTTTTTACCCAAGCTATGGGTTAATTAGTAAAACTTGTATTGCTAAATTATTATTATCGCCCCCAAAAATATTATAATCTAAAAATATTTTGGAATACTGGTTGCCTTACGATCACCGAAGTTAAGCAACGTTGAACCTTGTCAGCACCTAGATGAGTGACCGCTTGCGAATACCAGGTGCTGTTAGCTTGGATGGTCTAAAAGTTAATGGCCCGGAATTGCTAATCAGTGAGCCGTGTTTCAATCCCAGTTGGGTTCGTTATATTCACTTACGTGCAAATACCCTTGGGTATGAATCCATCTCTTTTTCCCAAGCTATGGGTTAATTAGTAAAACTTGTATTGCTAAATCATTATTATCGCTCCCAAAAATATTACAATCTAAAAATATTTTCTGGCTTGAAATAACATGCAAAGGCTTTGCCAAACTGTAAAATATCGAATAAATCAATAAAAATCAATTTCCCCCAGACTTTATCAAACAATGATTGATACTTTTATTTTCAATTTCGATAACTATTAATTATTTCTCTCTCATAGGTTGATATCTATATTATCAGCATTCCTATATGGAAACCGAATGATACAAAGTCTTTTCAGACATTGGGGATTTTTTTTTCACATTCGGAAAATTAATGCAATTTTTTGTTTGAGATAACCAATATAAAAGTCACTCACTACTCAGTTGCAATGATCAAAGCATTGCTTGCCATTCCCCTACAATGCCGTGTCAGTAGTAATAGACGCGATCCCATCTAAGTGCAAAATTGATCTATTTATATGACATCATAATATCAATCACCGTGCATTGTTACAGGCGGATACATCCAAATGAATACTAGAGGATGCGTGGTTTTGTCGAGTCACTATCTCTAAACTAGAATGGCCAGTCTGCACTATTTAACCCATATCTGGGGACAAGGAAATGGGATCATACATTTCTAAATGATATCTGTGCATAAGTGAATTTAATGAACACGAGCGGATTTCGAACTCGGTTCAGCGATGATTTTTGACACTCTCAGATTCTGTGGCTCCAGTGGTTGATTTTACTGCTAAAGTTATTTTATGGTAGAGTAAAGGTTATCGCCTCGCCAAGTGTGAAGATGAAAAGAGAGGAAGCAAGATGTGCATATTATGAGGATATGAAGATAACAATTAATTCTAGACGTGAAGAGATTAAGATCGTAGCGATCAAAGTTTGCTCTTCTCGGGAGTCAGTTCCACAGAAATTCTGCGGAAAAGCTGAGTGGAACTTCTTTCTTACAAATGGAATAGGAAGAGAATGATGATCATTCGATCCTGTGTACATGATATGGCTGGTGCTAGCTGTGATGGTCTAGATTGATGGAACTAAGGAATGCAGTCTGTCTAAACACATGCTTTGAAAATAGCGACAGACTCGCAAACGATTAGAAACATTTCGTTTGGGCGAAATGGGTCGCAGGGTGGAAAATAATTCATCATCCACATGGCCCCCGGGACGCGTTTGAACTTTGTAAATACTGGACAGTGAAATTTGGCGTAAACTGAAACAAAGCCATGTGGAGCGTTGCAGCTCAAACCAGACACCAGGTCCGTTCAGACCCGAAACCAGGTACGTTCAGAGCCGACACCAGGTCCAATCAGACCCGACACCTAGTCCATTCAGACCCGACACCTGGGCCATTCAGACCCGATACCAGGTCCGTTCAGACCCGACACCGGGTCTATTCAGACCCGATACCAGGTCCGTTCAGACCCGACACCTGGTCCATTCAGACCCGACACCTGGTCCGTTCAAACCCGACACTTGGCCTATTCAGACCCGTTACCAGGTACGTTCAGGCCCGACACCGGGTCTATTCAGACCCGATACCAGGTACGTTCAGATCTGATACCACTTCCGTTCCGACACGACACCAGGTACGTTCAGGTCAGACACAAATTCCTTTCAGACCCGATACTAGGTCCGTACTGACCAGATACCAGGTCCTTCCAGCTTCTTCCAGTCAAATATTACCCACAAAATAAAACCGTGAGATGAATTTATTCCAGGGGGAAAGTTTTATTCGTGAGCAATCTTCTGCTGTAGACGAGCGACGCATAAGTGAGCCGTGTTGAGGGAGCGAACAGTCTAACAATCGTGTCTTCCTTTCACATAATGCGCGATTGATCTCTTGTCCCTCTTTGTGCCTCTTTACCATTTTGCTGCTAGAGACTACTGTCTTAGTGAGCAGGCCTTCTTAATCCTGTCTGCTCAAACTAAAAAAGTAATTTATCAAGAACCCACGGTCTTATTCCACTCAGCAACCATCCTTGTTAGGGTCGTTAGACATTGTTCTTTGAGGTCCACTTCGCTTAGCTGATAATTATTAAGACAATAACAGTCGAAACAATATCTGTAACATCTTTCAGATGTTTTCTTTGAACAAGATATCGGCTGACACTGATATCGCTTCACATGGAAAGTATTTTGATGACAGATTATTGTAGAAAATTTGTGCATCAACCAGAAATTAAAGGGTAAGACGAAGGCCAATCGTTTTGTCCTGTACATTATTTGTATTTCGTCTCACTTAACCAGCGACGTACATTTCACAGATAAAAAGTGAATTCCACAACGAATATCAAAGAAATCTAATGATGTTTTTCCTAATGACTGCTTTGGGAACATTTTTTTTTCTTAAGACAGACTCAAATTATGCGGAACGATAAATAAGATGTTCTTGTTAGTCTACACCGATAAAAATCACGCCCCCCCTTAAGCTTCTTCACCGAAGTTTGCGTCTTGTGACAGAGAGATAAAGTTGTCTTCAAAGTCGCCATCGATAAAACAATACAGAACCAAAGAAAGGAACTTCCTGTTTTTGATAGTATGTTCCCGGCAATATTAATAATAATAATAATAATAATAATGATAAAAATAATAATAATAATATCGACCCTTGTAGTTTTAACTGCCTTTTTTGATTTTTCTCTTGCAACGACTTATTGACGTCTCTAATGAAGTGAGAGTGTCCGCTAACCTAATCAAGAAAGATCAAAAGCAGCCATTTTGTTGAATGTTAGATTTTTCCCGCCATTTTTAGCTTGTACTTTTTTTTAAGGGTGTAGGAATTAAAAGAGACAGGAAGATAGTAAAAGTCGGTCAGTGATGCGTTAATAATCTGTTTACGTAAATGTGTTTTTAATGCATGATTTGTTTGCAAGAGGAGAAGAGAAGTAATTTTAGAAATGTTATATCCCTACGCTGAGTACATATTCCTTTGTTAATGTGTATCACTCATTTTTATATGCGCGTCAGAACATAGACCCTTCGTATATATGCAAATATACTTGAAGGATGATTGCGTGCATTAAGGCATTTTTATTTAAAGGCTTTCTTTCCACGAATGTGACTGTGCGTTATAGAGAAAGATACGTGTACGCTTTACGTTTGGCGAAAAACTCCACGGCGCCGGCTTTGCTATGATAATAAAGATATCTTAGAAGTGTATATACATGTGTATATTATAGAGGAGCAAAAAACATAGAAACGCGCGCACACACACGCCGATACACACACACACACACACACACACACACACACACACACACATATATATATGTATATATATATATATATGTGTGTGTGTGTACATACACACACATCATACTCACCCACTCCCTAAAAGAAATGACAAATGAAAACTACAGACAAAAGTTCATTTTCTCCATCAAGACATTCATTTCTGTAGTTCCCTGCCACCAGCAAGCAGATTTTTTTCTCCTGATGATGGCCATGTTGGCCGAAACGAGTCGAGGAATCTAAATGAAATAATAATAAAAACGAAAGAATATTCATATATAACCCAGTGTGTCTAAAGATTTTAATTTTCAATATATATATATATATATATATATATATATATATATATATATATATATATATATATATATATATATATATATATATATATATATATATATGTATGTATGTGAAGTAATAGAAATGGGCATTTAAGCAAATCATTATAGTAATTCATCGAGTCTAAAAGAATCCTCAACAGAATGCACTGGACGTCCGTTTCGTCCTATATTTAGGACTTATCAGCAGTACGCATCCACAACCGAGATTTGAACCCGTACCGTTTCGATACAACTCAAGCGTCATATCACCTGTACGAACGGTCTTCAGTGACGAAGAAGAAAGTGAAAAGACTCGATATAGCGCCGTTACACGCAAATTCCTTGGTGATACTCATCCAAGTATTCATAACCAAACAAATTGTCTCACAAGAGCCACGACTTTTCTTTCCTTATATATGAAGGAATGATATATGACAAAGTAGAAAAAAAAGATTCCGTATGGCACGTTTCGTCCCTTAGGATTTCATTGGTGTAGGTTCGTTTATGTTAATGCGACTACACATGCGCACGAACGCGAGACGCTGGGAAATCAAAATTTAGAAAAATATATTTTGTTTTATGTGTTTTACGTATATAATCTATCCTGTTCCATTAATGTTCTTTGTTATTAAATATCCCAGATTGTAATAACAGCTTCTATCAAGAATGATGAAACGTTGTAAGAATCTGGACGTAAATTTACTATGCTTAAACTAGGGATTAAATTATTTATAAACAGGGGAAATTAAAATTCATTTTAGAAATTGATAAATTATTTTAAAATACATATAATGTATTGATCAGATAAAATGATCAGAGAGATTAACAGATAAATTAATAAAATTGACATAGGTGCCTGTGTGAGGGTGTTGGTGTAGATAGATATGAACAAACTGAAATAGATAGTGTGAGAGAAGAGGAGACTGAGAGAAAAGAGAATTACAAGTACAGAAAGAATGAACAGGTTAACATAAAGAGATAGATAGATAGATAGATAGATAGATAGATAGATAGATAGATAGATAGACGAAGATACTTAGATTGATAGATAAGTAGATAGATAGATAGATAGATATACGAAGATGCTTAGATATATCAATAGATATACGAAGATAGATAGATAGATGTACGTAGATGGATATAAGAAGAGACTTAGATAGATAGATAGATAGATAGATAGATAGATAGATATACGAAGATACGAAGATAGATAGATAGATATATGAAAATACTTAGATAGATAGATAGATAGATAGATAGATAGATAGATATACAAAGATACGAAGATAGATAGATAGATAGATAGATAAAGAGACTGAGATAAGAGAAGATATACATATGTATATATATATATATATATATATATATATATATATATAGAGAGAGAGAGAGAGAGAGAGAGATAGATAGATAGATAGATAGATAGATAGATAGATAGATAAAGAGACTGACATATGAGATTGAGATAGATAGATAGATAGATAGATAGATAGATAAAGAGACTGAGATATGAGAAGATATATATATTTATAGATAGATAGATAGATAAAGAGACAGAGATATGAGAAGATATATATATTTATAGATAGATAGATAGATAGATAAAGAGACAGAGATATGAGAAGATATATATATATAGAGAGAGAGAGATAGATAGATAGATAAAGAGACAGAGATATGAGAATATATATATATATATAGATAGATAGATAGATAGATAGATAGATGAAGAGGCTGAGATATGAGAAGAGATTGAGATAGATAGATAGATAGATAGGCTGAGATATAAGAAGAGATAGATAGATAGATAGATGAAGATGCTGAGATATAAGAAGAGATAGATAGATAGATAGATAGATAGATAGATAGATAGATATACGAAGATACGAAGATAGATAGATAGATAGATATATGAAAATACTTAGATAGATAGATAGATAGATAGATAGATAGATAGATAGATATACAAAGATACGAAGATAGATAGATAGATAGATTGATAGATATATGAAAATACTTAGATAGATAGATAGATAGATAGATATACGAAGATACGAAGATAGATAGATAGATAGATAGATAGATAGATAGATAGATAGATAGATAGATGTACAAAGATAGATAGATAGATAGATATACGAAGATACGATGATAGATAGATAGATAGATAGATAGATGAAAATACTTAGATAGATAGATAGATATACGAAGATACGAAGATAGATAGATAGCTAGATAGATGTACAAAGATAGATAGATAGATAGATAGATATATGAAGATATTTAGATCGATAGATAGATATACGAAGATAGATAGATTAACATTTTTGTGTTATATTTCAGTGTCGACGCGAATTGGCTCCTGTCCACTTGTTGCATTGTAATCCGTTGTTTGTCGATAGTTTTTTTCTCCCCTCTAATTGCTGACTTTTGGACACTGGCCAGATTTTCTTTTCATCTCTTTTTAGGACCTCTGGGCAAGAAGGAAGGATGTATTTCCTTCCTGAAGGAAATCTTCCATCACGGCATACTTCCAAAAGTCAGCGGCAAGAAAAATCAATTGTATGCAACTCTAAAACAAAATTAAAACGGAAAATAATAAATGACTTGCTTCAAAAAAAAAAAAATAAAAATAAATAAAAGCCTACATCACTGAAAACTTCCTTATTCATTGCATATACACAATTTAATTACAACTAAGCGAGAATGTTATTGAACGATATTTTTTATATATATCACAGTTGAACCCATTGTTTGACATAAATATCTGTAGCCTAGCTGGAAGTTCAGTGAACCAATCTGTGCAGCCTTTTCTTTTAGAAGAAATAATCTTTTTTAAATAATATATCAAATCGAATTATGTGTTAGAAGTTTTCTTTTTTATAAATTTGACGCGTTATTATATTAGATACCTGTATTTCAAATAGAAGCTCCATTTTTATTATTATAATCTTTTTTTTATTTTCATTTATCGTGTCCTTTTAGGACCTAAGCGAACATGGCTCTCCATTTTCCCCTATACCTTGGAGCTCTCAATAAGTTTCATGCCTCTCCTAACTCCCCCCAGACCACTTTCTGACATCCACTTGCTTAAGCCCGCCAGGTATGTAATTCGTTGCTTTCTCTTGTCTCTCTTTTCGACCTGTGACTATCTCCAGGCTCTTCTTTCTCATTACGTATCCCAGAATTTTATGTTAAGTATAAGCTTCTGCTTGTTTGCATCCTCTCCAAGATCTCAACATTGCTCACACATTCGGTCCATGATGGCCTTAGTATCCTTCTGTAGAAGCACCTCTCCGTTGCCTCGAGTCTCTTCTTCATCTTTGCGGAGACAGTGCAACATTCGCTGCCGTATAGGAAGACACATGTCACGTAGCAGCTCAGTAATCTTTGCTTTGTCACCTGACAAATCCTCCTGTCTCGCAGTAATCTGTCCATCTTTTGGAATGCATCCTTGGCCATCTCACTCCATCCTCAGACTTACCGTCCTCTGTCAAAACACTTCCCAGACATTTAAACTTCTGCACCTGCTTGATTCTAGTGTCCCCGATCTCCCAATCGCATTTCGGGCTCATCCTTTTACTGATGACCATGCATTCTGTTTTCTTGTAGTTTACGGTTAATACTTTCTTCTCGCTCTCCTTTAATACCTTCTGTAGAAGGTTTTTGTTATGGCGGGTGATTTTTTTTTCCTACGTATGAGTACGAATTCCTGGTCGCCAAATTTGTTATGTGGCGAACGAATTTTTTTTCCTCCGTATGAGTACGAATTCTAGTGACCAAATTTGTTATGGCGGGTGAATATTTTTTTCTCTTCCACCGTATGAATCCGTATACCTCGTCGCCAAGTGTGTTATGGCGGGTGAATTTTTTTTTCTCTTCCACCGTATGAATCCGTATACCTCGTCGCCAAGTGTGTTATGGCGGGTGAATTTTTTTCTCTTCCACCGTATGAATCCGAATACCTCGTCGCCAACTGTGTTATGGCGGGTGAATTTTTTCTCTTCCACCGTATGAATCCGTATACCTCGTCGCCAACTGTGTTATGGCGGGTGAATTTTTTCTCTTCCACCGTATGAATCCGTATACCTCGTCGCCAACTGTGTTATGGCGGGTGAATTTTTTCTCTTCCACCGTATGAATCCGTATACCTCGTCGCCAACTGTGTTATGGCGGGTGAATTTTTCTCTTCCACCGTATGAATCCGTATACCTCGTCGCCAACTGTGTTATGGCGGGTGAATTTTTTTTCTCTTCCACCGTATGAATCCGTATACCTCGTCGCCAACTGTGTTATGGCGGGTGAATTTTTTCTCTTCCACCGTATGAATCCGAATACCTCGTCGCCAAGTGTGTTATGGCGGGTGAATTTTTTCTCTTCCACCGTATGAATCCGTATACCTCGTCGCCAACTGTGTTATGGCGGGTGAAATTTTTTTCTCTTCCACCGTATGAATCCGAATACCTCGTCGCCAAGTGTGTTATGGCGGGTGAATTTTTTTCTCTTCCACCGTATGAATCCGAATACCTCGTCGCCAACTGTGTTATGGCGGGTGAATTTTTCTCTTCCACCGTATGAATCCGAATACCTCGTCGCCAAGTGTGTTATGGCGGGTGAATTTTTTTTCTCTTCCACCGTATGAATCCGTATACCTCGTCGCCAACTGTGTTATGGCGGGTGAATTTTTTCTCTTCCACCGTATGAATCCGAATACCTCGTCGCCAAGTGTGTTATGGCGGGTGAATTTTTTTCTTCCACCGTATGAATCCGAATACCTCGTCGCCAACTGTGTTATGGCGGGTGAATTTTTTTTCTCTTCCACCGTATGAATCCGAATACCTCGTCGCCAACTGTGTTATGGCGGGTGAATTTTTTCTCTTCCACCGTATGAATCCGAATACCTCGTCGCCAAGTGTGTTATGGCGGGTGAATTTTTTCTCTTCCACCGTATGAATCGAATACCTCGTCGCCAAGTGTGTTATGGCGGGTGAATTTTTTCTCTTCCACCCGTATGAATCCGAATACCTCGTCGCCAAGTGTGTTATGGCGGGTGAATTTTTTTCTCTTCCACCGTATGAATCGAATACCTCGTCGCCAAGTGTGTTATGGCGGGTGAATTTTTTCTCTTCCACCGTATGAATCCGAATACCTCGTCGCCAAGTGTGTTATGGCGGGTGAATTTTTTCTCTTCCACCGTATGAATCCGAATACCTCGTCGCCAAGTGTGTTATGGCGGGTGAATTTTTTTCTCTTCCACCGTATGAATCCGAATACCTCGTCGCCAAGTGTGTTATGGCGGGTGAATTTTTTCTCTTCCACCGTATGAATCGGAATACCTCGTCGCCAAGTGTGTTATGGCGGGTGAATTTTTTCTCTTCCACCGTATGAATCCGTATACCTCGTCGCCAACTGTGTTATGGCGGATGAATTTTTTTTCTCTTCCACCGTATGAATCCGAATACCTCGTCGCCAAGTGTGTTATGGCGGGTGAATTTTTTTTTCTCTTCCACCGTATGAATCCGTATACCTCGTCGCCAACTGTGTTATGGCGGGTGAATTTTTTTTTCTCTTCCACCGTATGAATCCGAATACCTCGTCGCCAAGTGTGTTATGGCGGGTGAATAATTTTTCTCTTCCACCGTATGAATCCGTATACCTCGTCGCCAAGTGTGTTATGGCGGGTGAATTTTTTTTTCTCTTCCACCGTATGAATCCGTATACCTCGTCGCCAACTGTGTTATGGCGGGTGAATTTTTTTTCTCTTCCACCGTATGAATCCGAATACCTCGTCGCCAAGTGTGTTATGGCGGGTGAATTTTTCTCTTCCACCGTATGAATCCGAATACCTCGTCGCCAAGTGTGTTATGGCGGGTGAATTTTTCTTCCACCGTATGAATCCGTATACCTCGTCGCCAACTGTGTTATGGCGGGTGAATTTTTTCTCTTCCACCGTATGAATCCGAATACCTCGTCGCCAAGTGTGTTATGGCGGGTGAATTTTTTTCTCTTCCACCGTATGAATCCGAATACCTCGTCGCCAACTTGTGAATTACCTCGGCGGGTGGGTTTTTTTCTCTTCCACCGTATGAATCCGAATACCTCGTCGCCAACTGTGTTATGGCGGGTGAATTTTTTCTCTTCCACCGTATGAATCCGAATACCTCGTCGCCAAGTGTGTTATGGCAGGTGAATTTTTTTTCTCTTCCACCGTATGAATCCGAATACCTCGTCGCCAACTGTGTTATGGCGGGTGAATTTTTTCTCTTCCACCGTATGAATCCGAATACCTCGTCGCCAAGTGTGTTATGGCGGGTGAATTTTTTCTCTTCCGTATGAATCCGAATACCTCGTCGCCAACTGTGTTATGGCGGGTGAATTTTTTCTCTTCCACCGTATGAATCCGAATACCTCGTCGCCAACTGTGTTATGGCGGGTGAATTTTCTCTTCCACCGTATGAATCCGTATACCTCGTCGCCAACTGTGTTATGGCGGGTGAATTTTTCTCTTCCACCGTATGAATCCGAATACCTCGTCGCCAAGTGTGTTATGGCGGGTGAATTTTTCTCTTCCACCGTATGAATCCGTATACCTCGTCGCCAACTGTGTTATGGCGGGTGAATTTTTTCTCTTCCACCGTATGAATCCGAATACCTCGTCGCCAACTGTGTTATGGCGGGTGAATTTTTTTTTCTCTTCCACCGTATGAATCCGAATACCTCGTCGCCAAGTGTGTTATGGCGGGTGAATTTTTCTCTTCCACCGTATGAATCCGAATACCTCGTCGCCAAGTGTGTTATGGCGGGTGAATTTTTCTCTTCCACCGTATGAATCCGTATACCTCGTCGCCAACTGTGTTATGGCGGGTGAATTTTTCTCTTCCACCGTATGAATCCGAATACCTCGTCGCCAAGTGTGTTATGGCGGGTGAATTTTCTCTTCCACCGTATGAATCGAATACCTCGTCGCCAACTGTGTTATGGCGGGTGAATTTTTTTCTCTTCCACCGTATGAATCCGAATACCTCGTCGCCAAGTGTGTTATGGCGGGTGAATTTTTCTCTTCCACCGTATGAATCCGTATACCTCGTCGCCAACTGTGTTATGGCAGGTGAATTTTTTTCTCTTCCACCGTATGAATCGAATACCTCGTCGCCAAGTGTGTTATGGCGGGTGAATTTTTCTCTTCCACCGTATGAATCCGAATACCTCGTCGCCAACTGTGTTATGGCGGGTGAATTTTTTCTCTTCCACCGTATGAATCCGAATACCTCGTCGCCAAGTGTGTTATGGCGGGTGAATTTTTTCTCTTCCACCGTATGAATCCGAATACCTCGTCGCCAACTGTGTTATGGCGGGTGAATTTTTTTCTCTTCCACCGTATGAATCGAATACCTCGTCGCCAACTGTGTTATGGCGGGTGAATTTTTCTCTTCCACCGTATGAATCCGTATACCTCGTCGCCAACTGTGTTATGGCGGGTGAATTTTTTTTCTCTTCCACCGTATGAATCCGAATACCTCGTCGCCAAGTGTGTTATGGCGGGTGAATTTTTTCTCTTCCACCGTATGAATCCGTATACCTCGTCGCCAACTGTGTTATGGCGGGTGAATTTTTTTTCTCTTCCACCGTATGAATCCGAATACCTCGTCGCCAAGTGTGTTATGGCGGGTGAATTTTTCTCTTCCACCGTATGAATCCGAATACCTCGTCGCCAACTGTGTTATGGCGGGTGAATTTTTTTCTCTTCCACCGTATGAATCCGAATACCTCGTCGCCAAGTGTGTTATGGCGGGTGAATTTTTTTTTCTCTTCCACCGTATGAATCCGAATACCTCGTCGCCAAGTGTGTTATGGCGGGTGAATTTTTTTTTCTCTTCCACCGTATGAATCCGAATACCTCGTCGCCAAGTGTGTTATGGCGGGTGAATTTTTTCTCTTCCACCGTATGAATCCGTATACCTCGTCGCCAACTGTGTTATGGCGGGTGAATTTTTTCTCTTCCACCGTATGAATCCGAATACCTCGTCGCCAAGTGTGTTATGGCGGGTGAATTTTTCTCCACCGTATGAATCCGAATACCTCGTCGCCAAGTGTGTTATGGCGGGTGAATTTTTTTCTCTTCCACCGTATGAATCGAATACCTCGTCGCCAACTGTGTTATGGCGGGTGAATTTTTTCTCTTCCACCGTATGAATCCGAATACCTCGTCGCCAAGTGTGTTATGGCGGGTGAATTTTTTCTCTTCCACCGTATGAATCCGTATACCTCGTCGCCAACTGTGTTATGGCGGGTGAATTTTTTTTTCTCTTCCACCGTATGAATCCGAATACCTCGTCGCCAACTGTGTTATGGCGGGTGAATTTTTTCTCTTCCACCGTATGAATCCGAATACCTCGTCGCCAAGTGTGTTATGGCGGGTGAATTTTTTCTCTTCCACCGTATGAATCCGTATACCTCGTCGCCAACTGTGTTATGGCGGGTGAATTTTTTCTCTTCCACCGTATGAATCCGAATACCTCGTCGCCAAGTGTGTTATGGCGGGTGAATTTTTTTCTCTTCCACCGTATGAATCCGTATACCTCGTCGCCAACTGTGTTATGGCGGGTGAATTTTTTTCTCTTCCACCGTATGAATCCGTATACCTCGTCGCCAACTGTGTTATGGCGGGTGAATTTTTTCTCTTCCACCGTATGAATCCGAATACCTCGTCGCCAAGTGTGTTATGGCGGGTGAATTTTTTTCTTCCACCGTATGAATCCGTATACCTCGTCGCCAACTGTGTTATGGCGGGTGAATTTTTTCTCTTCCACCGTATGAATCCGTATACCTCGTCGCCAAGTGTGTTATGGCGGGTGAATTTTTTTTTCTCTTCCACCGTATGAATCCGTATACCTCGTCGCCAACTGTGTTATGGCGGGTGAATTTTTTTTTCTCTTCCACCGTATGAATCCGAATACCTCGTCGCCAAGTGTGTTATGGCGGGTGAATTTTTTTTTCTCTTCCACCGTATGAATCCGTATACCTCGTCGCCAACTGTGTTATGGCGGGTGAATTTTTTTTCTCTTCCACCGTATGAATCCGAATACCTCGTCGCCAAGTGTGTTATGGCGGGTGAATTTTTTTTTCTCTTCTACCATATGAATCCGAATACCTCGTCGCCAACTGTGTTACGGCGGGTGATTTTTTTTTCTCTTCCACCATATAAATCCGAATACCTCGTCGCCAAGTGTGTTATGGCGGGTGAATTTTTTTTTCTCTTCCACCATATGAATCCGTATACCTCGTCGCCAACTGTGTTATGGCGGGTGAATTTTTTTTTCTCTTCCACCATATAAATCCGAATACCTCGTCGCCAACTGTGTTACGGCGGGTGATTTTTTTTTCTCTTCCACCGTATGAATCCGTATACCTCGTCGCCAAGTGTGTTATGGCGGGTGAATTTTTTTTTCTCTTCCACCGTATGAATCCGAATACCTCGTCGCCAAGTGTGTTATGGCGGGTGAATTTTTTTCTCTTCCACCATATGAATCCGAATACCTCGTCGCCAAGTGTGTTATGGCGGGTGAATTTTTTTCTCTTCCACCATATGAATCCGAATACCTCGTCGCCAAGTGTGTTATGGCGGGTGAATTTTTTTTTCTCTTCCACCATATGAATCCGAATACCTCGTCGCCAAGTGTGTTATGGCGGGTGAATTTTTTTTTCTCTTCCACCGTATGAATCCGAATACCTCGTCGCCAACTGTGTTATGGCGGGTGAATTTTTTCTCTTCCACCGTATGAATCCGTATACCTCGTCGCCAACTGTGTTATGGCGGGTGAATTTTTCTCTTCCACCGTATCAATCCGAATACCTCGTCGCCAAGTGTGTTATGGCGGGTGAATTTTTTTCTCTTCCACCGTATGAATCCCGAATACCTCGTCGCCAAGTGTGTTATGGCGGGTGAATTTTTTCTCTTCCACCGTATGAATCCGAATACCTCGTCGCCAAGTGTGTTATGGCGGGTGAATTTTTTTTTCTCTTCCACCGTATGAATCCGAATACCTCGTCGCCAAGTGTGTTGTGGCGAACAAAAGTTTTTCTTCCTCCGTATGAGTTCGAATCCTCGTCGCCAATTGTGTTATGGAGTGGTTTCACAGTGAAGGCTTGTATTTGTACTAAGTCGGTCCTAAAATAGGTTCGACGTACAAAACGTTAGGAACTTCATATAATAGGTATGACGCAGAGTAAATCTAGTTGTGGTCGCTGATATTTTAGTATCCGACTAACGGTCTTCCGGCATCGACTGACTGACCAACTAAGCGACTCCTACTACTTATTATAGGTGGGAGAGTCTATTAACTATAGAATAGGTGTATTCCACTATAACAGTTTTGTAGTTTCTTTTCCGTATCTGTCACCAGTACTATGTATATGCGTATCTTATATCGATAAGATTGTTGCCGCCAATGTTGATACCTTGTAGAATCTCTAATTCTCTCAGAATTGATTCACAGTATAGGATGAACAGGTCCGGTAAGAAGACACATCCTTGCCTTACGCCCCTTTTTATTTTTGTACACTCGCTGAACTCATTCTCGATGCGCATGCCTGCCGTTTGTTGCCAGTATAGGTTCTTGATTATTCTAATATCTTCCCCGAATATATCAAGGGTGCTGAACAGCTCCAGCAGAATCTTGGGACGTACTTTATCGAAAGCCTTTTCGTAGTCTATAAAACATAGATACACGTTTTTCTGCATTTGTATTGCTCTTTCCAATAACATTCTAGGCAGGAATATCGCCTTCCTTGTTCCGGTGTCTCTTACGAACCCGCACTGTTCTTGTCCTATTTCTAATCTGGTTATTCTGAGTGCTCTATTCATCATGAATACGGATGATGAGTTTTGTGACGTGGCTCATTAGGCTGATTGTTCGGTGGAGCTCGCATTCTTTTGCGCCTGGTTTCTTAGGTAGTTGCTATGAAAATAGATCTGCTGAGATCATCCGGTATGTCTCCACTGTTATACATCATGGCGGTCGTCTTCGAGTATAGAATCCAGAGGTTAGCAGTGAATATTTCGGAGACAGTAGGAAAGCGTTGTTCAGGTTAGCAGTAGATATTTTGTTAAAAGTGGCAGAGCGTAGTTCGTCCTTCTGTTCATCTTCACCTGACAAGTTGGCACTGGTCATTCGGTTAGGACAAACAAAAATGGCCGCCTTTCTACACGACGGATAGAATGTTCTGTGTCTTCTGATTGGTTAACCTTCTATTGGTAGACTATAAACGGAGTTAAGTCATTTTGACTCGCTCACTAGTTACATGATATACACAAAAAACTGTAACATCCACTGCTGTAGATTTCATTTATTATTTCTATGATCTTGTCTATGCTAAATTCATCACGCTATTAGCGTGTTCGTTACAATTCCGTCTGGCCCTGCCGCCTTATTTCTGTTCAATTTGGCCAGTGCAGTGCTTACTTCGGCTTTTAGTATTTCAAGTTCGTCGGTAGTTCTGTGTATTTCTGTACTACTTCTATCGGCATACTCATTCGAGAAATCTTAAAGAAAACGTCTTATCCATCATGGATCGAAACTGCGCCTCCTTTGTAGGAGTAACCAACATTTTATCCAGCTGTAATTGAATAAAGATTATTCTCGTACATACGGAATTTTTTTTTCTCGTATTTCTATTACCAGTTACGAAGGCGCAATAAGTTAGCGAAAAATGCCTTCCAAAAGGTAAGCGATGTATTAGGAAACAAAAAAATATTCGTTAGAAACATAGAAGGGAATTTTATAAATATAAATGACAATAGGAATACTGTAATAGTTGCCGACGCGTTTCGTCCATTGTGGACTTTCTCAAGGCAAAAAACGAAATGAATTTATTCAAACAATGTAACTAATAATAACAAAAACAAAATGTCCTTAGCAACTGGAAGAATTTAGAGAACGCTATTTTTTTCACAGCTCTTCAATGTGGCTAAACGTTCGGTTGCCTCTAGCTAAAATCGAAACCCAACTGAATTGGCATCAGTCGGGGATTCTACCACTAAGCGTAATTATTTTTTTAGATAAACAAACAGTGACTGAGAGTACGCGATTCGACTTACCGGAGAGTCTTGCATTATTAACCATTGTAATCATTGTTTACAAACCAAAACTTCCTCCCAAGAGAGCTCAACCGAAAAAAATTTTTCAGGAGCATATATATTGTCATTCACAGAGAGACTGTTTCGCTGTATCACAGCTCAGCAGTGAGGCTAGACGTCCGGTTGCCTCTAGCTAGGATAGAAACCCGGCTGAATTGGCGTCAGTCGGAGATTCTAACACTAAGCTGACGGCGCACGGCAGGGATGAAGGTGAATTTTAGCGTATCTATTTTTAGATAAACACACAGTGACTGAGGAGACTCGATTCGCTTTACCGAAGAGTCTTGCTATAATAGCCGTAATAGTCACTGTATACAAACGCACACATCCTCCCCGAGAGAGCTCAACCGAAATAAATTTTTCAGGAGCCTATATATATATATATATATATATATATATATATATATATATACAATTTGAACAACGCCACCACACTAAAGCCCTCGGTCACGATGACTTGTGACCGTCTACCCGATTTCACCCACGTGGCATGGTTTTCAGGCACTTTCGAAAGGTGTCTCATGCTGAGATCATCCCGCTCCAGACCGATAACATTAGAAAGTCTGATTTCCTGACAAATCTAACGTGGTGAGATTCGAACCCGCATCTTATGGTCAGAAAACGAACCTTCTAACAACTCGGTCACGCTTCCATATACTATAACAAAAGTCTGCTTAGCATAGTTGCAGTACAAACCACAGGTTGGGTCTGTGGGTGTTGAACAAACATAAATGTGCCTGAGCGAGTGTCTGCAATAGGGATTGGTTAGCCGCCCTAAAAGACGGATATCCTTGAATACGAGTGGACTGCTATTATATGCATAGGTGTTGAAACAAAATGGCTATTTTTGTAGTGATTTTATAACATGTTTATGTTATAATTTTTAGATAAGTAATATATATATATATATATATATATATATATATATATATATACAAAGTTAATGGTCATAATAATAATAGTTAAAAGTGATCCACAAAATGAGCTCAATATATTTATTATAACAGAGCATATATATTACACAAGAAGATGCGAAATTACCTCATATGGGTGAGGTATAGATCTATTTCAACCGACAAAGCTCGGTCTTATTCAACCTCGGTGTATAAACTGTGTTCGTGTCTGAATTAGAAATTTAACTTTCACAAGTCCAACATGAACACATTTCATACACCGGGGTTGAATAAGACTGACAGTGTTTTGTCGGCTGAAATAGATCTTTTCTCCCCATATGAGGTAATTTTGGATTTGGTTGTTTAATATACATATATATATATATATATATATATATATATATATATATATGTGTGTGTGTGTGTGTGTGTGTGTGTGTGTGTGTGTGTGTGTGTGTGTTAAACAGTAAAAAACAGTAATATGTTTATGTAAAAACAGTAATGTGGTTTTATACAGGGTGTCCATAAGTTCGTATGCACTTTAAAAATTTATAACTTTATTTGTATTTGCGATAGAAATAATTTGTAAATTTGTAAATTAGAAAGAAGTAAATATATAATTTTTAAGGTTTTATTGAGATTTTATTTAAGTTTCCACATGTCTTCCATCATTAGCAATACAAAAGGTAATACGATTTTGAAGTTCACGGAAAAACATTTGCCAATTGATTTACAGTAATGTCTGAAATCACATTAGTTATTTTAGCTATACTTAAAACTAGGTACATTAAACTTTATAACATTTTTTACAGATTAATTCTATCGCAAATACAAATAAGGGTATTTTTTTAAAGTGCACACGAACTTTATGCGCACCCTATATATATATATATATATATATATATATATATATATATATATATATATATATATATATATCGAGAAGATTGCTATATATATATATATATATATATATATATATATATATATATATATGATGAGAACAATAGTCCGAATAATGAAAATAGGAATCTTGATATTTAAAAATCATGTATCCTTAGACCCCCCCACACACACACACACACACACATATATATATATATATATATATATATATATATATATATATATATATAATTATAGAGGATCCTTAAAAATCCGTTCGGTTATTATTTCTTTCATGTATATACAAATATTGATCTTTTAAGACCCAAGTTTTTGGGTTTTTTTTTCTTAAATATAATCTATTTATCCAGACGAAAAAAAAAGAAAAGAAAAGGAACATTTTATTATTAAAAAAGGAAGAAAGAAAATTTAAAAAATTAATATAAGCATTTTAAAACTTTGGGGAGAGGAGAGAGAAGGAGAGAATAAGAGAAGAATTGAAGGAAAAGGAAGGAAAGAAGGGCGAATGAAACATGAGCCGATAGGGTAACCTAGAAATAATTTTTATTTGAGGGCTGAAAAGTTAAAAATAAAGGGTAAGGAAGTGAAGAAATCAGAATTTAATTAGCTACATTGAATTTTCTGATAGTCATGTAATTTCGACAGCAAATAATTATATATATATATATATATATATATATATGTGTGTGTGTGTGTGTGTGTGTATTTCTGTCCAAAATAACGTATAGAAAATATATATATTTTACAGATTATTTCTATCGCAAATACAAATAAATATAATTTTTTTAAAAGTGCGCACGAATTTTATGAACACCATGTATATATATATATATATATATATATATATATATATATATATATATATATATATATATATATCGAGAAGAATATCTCCTCAGTTAAGCAACACTATGTGTGTTGATCCACTGTTCTCATTCCGTTTAAGTATATAATATATTTACAGAAAACCAATCGAAAATTCATCTTACTATATTTTATGAGAGGAAACATTTTCCTGTAGAGAAACCTGAGTAAACCATTCTTTTGTATTCCTGGTTTAGCTTAGCAAAATTCTACAAATTCTAGTTCTAACGCGTAAGGAATAAACGGCCGCTGATCTACGAGAATATTTTCCAAAATCTGCACTCGTTCACCTAATCCGCTTTGAAGTGAATGCAGCGGGGTGGGTTTTATTTACGAAGTAGATGTTTGTCTGGTGAAAGACCATTATCATGGGACTGTCAGCCGAGATCGAAGTCTCTATATGAACAAGGCTGGTGCTCATATGGTAATTGCGTTCCAGTGTCTGTGTCTCTGGAATTTGGAATCTATTTGTGTTCAAAATAACTAGTGTTGATCCTCAAGATATCAAGATTAGGTTTACCTCGAAGAACGAGTGGGGAAATGTGAATTTCTTACACGTATGAAAACTATAGCATTCATGTGCTTCTAAAACATCTGATTGATCATATTATGATTCTGCGCCATAATTTTATAAATTATTAAGTATTTAGCACGTACGTTACGACTTGACAATATCTCCTTAAAGACTATTCTGTCTTGATCCCGAGGAAAGAAGGAAAAGACATATCCGAGACGCTGTTTAATTCAGTGAAAGAAAGAAAGATCATGCAGATATAGGAGGCGATAACATTCTTTTAATGTTCGTTTGAGTGGAAAAGGAAAAGAAACTTATTAATTTCATATATTTTCATTGGTACCCTCTTACGCCCTTAAATAAAGAACAGGAAATAGTGACTGCGCTATCAATATGATTGTCTCTCTCTCTCTCTCTCTCTCTATATATATATATATATATATATATATATATATATATATATATATATATATATATATATATAAATTTTAATTGGACATTTTAATATTTTATAGGTTATATATGCACATATGACAAAAATAAATTCATATAAATTTCTATGCATTATATTGGGTGTGTCTGGACAGCAGCTGTTATTTCAAACAAAATTTGTTAAAGAAAACAGACAAAACTTTCTCTAAGATCTATTTAAATTTTCACACTTCGTTGCAGTCATATGGCATAGCAATGTTTAAAAAACGAACACTCCAATTATTCAATATTCAATATTCAAACATTAACAGGGACTGCTATTGTTTGCTTGATAGTCGAAAGGTTGACAATTTAACAGGAGCTAATTGAAAATGACATGGCCCGTGGAACTAGAACAGTCTACCCCAGCGAGAGAAATAAAGGGTTCAGTTCGACATTCCAACCACCTGAAGAAGGCCAGAGCGTACAACGTCCGATGTGTTGTGATAAATACGGCAACAAAGATGAGGAAAATAGTCCAAATAATGTAACGAGTGACCTTGATATTTAAAAATTTATGTATCTTTACCCCTACACACACACACACACACACACACACACATATATATATATATATATATATATATATATATATATATATATAATTACAGAGGATCCATAAGAATCCATTCGGTTATTATTTTTCATGTATATACAAATATGGATCTTTTAAGACCCAAGTTGTCTTTAATAAATATAATCTATTTATCCAGACGAAAAAAAAAGAAAAGAAATATTTTAATATTAAAAAAAGGGAGAAAGAAAATTTAAAAAATCAATATAAGGTTTTTAAAAATTGGGGAAGAGGAGAAAAGGAAGAAAAGAAGGGCGAATTAAACATGAGCCGATAGGGTAACCTAGAAATAATTTTTATTTGAGGGCTGAAAACTTATAATACAGGGTAAGGAAGTGAAGAAATCAGAATTTAATTAGCTACAGTGAATTTTTTGAGTCATCATTTTCGACGGCAAAATAATCATATATATATATATATATATATATATATATATATATATATATTCATGAATTATTCACACAAAAACTAATGCAAAGGTTAATGATTTAATCGGCGAGAAAAAATCCATCATCGCAAACAATTCAAATAATATACAAAAACCTCCGAATCCGTTATGAATGAAATGATCCTTGTTTATATAAATTTCTGCCGTATTAGTTCTTATTTTTACTACAAGCTTTCGTCTGTTCCTACAGACATCTTCAGGTATAGAATAGATGTTGTTCTTGTTTTTCTCTTAGTAATAGAGGACAACGAAAATATATGTATTATTGTTGTATCCGAAAATGCTATTGAAAATGAGTTATTGTTTTTGGAACGCGCAGAAGCAACGCTGAGTTTGATTTTAAATTTTTAAAGGTTGTGCGTTCATATGAAAAAATATGGTGATGAACAAATTTTTACTGGTAAATTTTCTGTCAAAGTGGCATGAACTATACTGTTCAATAATTACAGTAATGTCGCACTTATTATCCAAAAGTCGCACTTGGATCAGTTATTTAAATTACGATAAACGTGCAATCAATTTACAAATTCATGAATTATTCACACAAAATGCAAAACAGACGAAAGCTTGTAGTAAAAATAAGAACTAATACGGCAGAAATTTATATAAACAAGGATCATTTCATTCATAACGGATTCGGAGGTTTTTGTATATTATTTGAATTGTTTGCGATGATGGATGATTAAATCATTAACCTTTGTATTAGTTTTTGTGTGAATAATTCATGAATTTGTAAATTGATTGCACGTTTATCGTAATATATATATATATATATATATATATATATATTTCTGTTCAAAATAACGTATAAACAGAAAATATATCATATATATGTGTGTCTGCGTGTCTGTGTGTGTATTTAGGCAGCAAAATCTGTTTTAGGGTGATTAAATTATACACATTATGTCTGCTTATTTTTAGCATAATCCGTTCAAAATCACGGGTATTTTTGCGTGTATTACAATCAAATGATGCAAGAAAAATCAATTTTATTTCCCAAGTACTTTCCATGTCTTTTGAGGTCATCACCTGGGGGCAACTGGTAAGGAAAGCGTCAAGAACACCCCTACCCGCTCCTTGTTGAAAGAAACATCGCTACATATATAAAAGCTAAGGTCTCGGCACCATAACAGAATCACAACTGCATATGTATTTATGCCCGAACGCATGAATATGTATCTGCGTCTAGCGTTGTATTGTTTATATGGATGTGTTTGTGCGAACTAAAATGCATACACCTCTATATATGTGGATGCCTCTGGGTATAGAGTGTCACCCCAAACAAACGCAGAAGATCCCCCTCCCATCACCAAACATAGTCCAACAAGCATAAATAGATCCAATTAAAAAAAATAAACCAGTTTGTCTGATGATTGCAAAGACGTGAAAACCAGGGTCACAAAGTCATAGCCACACAACTGAATATGTTAAATCTATCCCTGATATTGGGCCCTTTTCACTAAGTAGTGAGCATATAAAATAACATATATATATATATATATATATATATATATATATATATATATATATATATCTGTGTGTGCGTTTTCAAAGATTTTCAGTTGAATAATATCGACAAGATTTCTCTAGCCAATTTTATTAATCTTTTCAAATTTGCGAATTAATTGTTTTATATAATCCGTAAATTTGCCAAATTTCATATTTTATATTTCATTTTATTTTTTTCTTCCGAGTACTTTCGATTATTAGATTCGTTTTCAGCTGGATTTCAGTACACGAACCCCTATGGAGAATGGTACCTTATTTAATGCTTTCTCCATAGTGGATCTTATATGAAAATACGCATAAAACACAGTTTTACCGTTTTAATAAGGTTACCTTGAGTACCTTTGAAACTGGTTCCAGTAAACGTGAGAACGGAAGAATTAAGCAAAAACAGTTATGTAAAAATACACAAAACAAAATCCATGAAAACTACAGTAGCAAAATCTGAAAAACAGAATAAAATATAAAAAAAAATATGAACTTAATAGATTATATAATATAATTTGAAATTTAAAAATTTTTTTAAAAAAATGGGATCGAAACAACTTGTCGATATTATTCAAGTAAATGTTTAAAAGAGTTCTTGCTACTGAAATACAGCTTATATATATATATATATATATATATATGTTACTCTTTTAAAACTTCCTAGACGTAACCCTAGACTTAACGAACAACGTTCACCTACCTTACAGAAAACCTAATACTAATCCCCTGTATGTACATCCTAAGTCAAACCACCCTCCATCTATAATTAAGCATATACCCGCATCAATAGAGAAAAGAATAAGTATGAACTCAGCAAATAAGGAAATATTCCAAAAACACAGTAGTTTTTACAACACAGCCCTGAAAAATAGCGGATACAAAAACGCTGACATAACCTATAGAAAAGATAGTACCAATAATAAGAAAAACAGGAAAAGAAAGATCATCTGGTATACTCCTCCGTACAACCAAATGGTCAGCACCAAACTAGGCCATAAGTTCCTAGCTTTAATTGAAAAGCACTTTCCCACTAATAGCAAACTTAGCGACATCTTTAACAAAAACACCTTGAAATTGAGTTACAGCTGCACTGAAAATATAGAAAGAATCATAAAAAGACATAAGAAAATCCTAGAAAAACACGCAAACCAAAACAGTAATAAAACACATAAACTAAAATTAGATAAAAATAACGAAAAATTATGTGATTGTAGAAACCCTAAAAACTGCCCGTTGGAAAATAAATGCCTCACAAAATCTGTGGTATACCAGTGCACTATCTCATCCATTGAGAGTCCTAACACTGATAGGATATACATAGGCTCAACAAAGAATAATTTTAAAATTAGATGGAGGCAACACAAGAGCTCCTTCAACCATATTCAAAATAGAAATCAAACATCTCTATCCCAATATTTCTGGCATCTAAAAGAAAGGAATAAAACACCAAAAGTAAAATGGAAAATAATAAATAAAACAAGAACCTGTAAAACCTGGGATGACCCATGTCCTTTATGCTTACAGGAAAAACTACACATCATTAAATTTCTAAACAATGAAAAATTATTAAACCACAGGCAGGAGTTAACGGTTTTTTGCAGACATCAACAAACTTTCGCATTAAATAATTAGCCTATAAAAAAAAAAATATCCCATAGCTAAGTAAAATTCTTAAAAGCAAAGCCAAATCATTAAATAGGAATAACCCTTTTTGTAGTCGTCAAAAAACAAAAAAACAAATTGAAATTCAGTGCAATGCGATCTGTATATAAAACACCCACTTGAATAAACAAATAAATAAATAGATAATCAGATGGACAATAATAAAAGACAATTCCCCAGACACATAACGACTTGTAGGCGCGCCATAAAAATATCCCTCACTGGGAACTAACTAAAGGGTGACCGCAAACATTAGCCTTGAAATAGATACCCTACTCAACCTTACCAAAACCTCTTAGAAGATGATGAATCTATTGATAAGAATTAACTCTCTGACCACTTAACGAAGGAAAATAGTCTTGCCACTCCCACAATAACGAATTCTGTAACAGACCGGGCCTAAAAACGTAAACCGACAGATAGCTTATTCCTAAAATATAATATAATATATATATATATATATATATATATATATATATATATATATATATATAGAGAGAGAGAGAGAGAGAGAGATAGATACACCTAGTGAGCCAGACAAACTTTCCCTGACGATCCGTTTAGGTGAAACCTAGGTAGCTTTGTCTGGCTCACTAGGTGTATCTAGGTCTGCTCTACGGTTGTATTGAGCTCTTTTGTTAGTTAGTTGTTACTCGTATCGGAGTTTTTTCTTTGGGCTTCAGACCTGCATCTGTGCGATTTTTTGTTGGCAGAAGTTCATGTTTGTAGCTCTTTCTTTTTTAAAACCTTTTTTCACTCGATATTGATTTGATTAGCAAATCAAAAATTCGAGGTTTTCGAAACGAGTCTAGTTATCTATATATATATATATATATATATATATATATATATATATATATATATATATATATATTCTTTCTGCAATTGATATTTATATAGAGAGAGAGAAAGTAAGAGAGACAAAGAGACAGAAAGCATTGCGTTTGTGAATTTTTTTTTTTTTTTGCATGAATATCTTTGTTACAATGTATCTATTTTCTCTCTTGTCCCAAGTCACTGAAAACGACACGGGTTACGTTGGTACTTCCACAAGAGGACATTTGATTTTATCGATGAATGGCCTGGGTAGACATGGATTCGTACGCAGTTTGCTAAGTGCCGATGAAGACCTTCACGTATATTGTGAGGGGTGAAAAAATGGGGAAAAGGCAAGTGAGTAGAACAAAGTGGAGAGAAAGAAAGAATAAAAAGAAAAGAAATAACAAACAAAAATGACGAAACAAAAATCGAAATATGAAGTGAAGACCATAAATTAAAAAGAATGAGACGGAAATTTTTAAAAAATATATAAATATTCGAAAGTTAATAATGACAAGTTAGATACAAAGAAAGAAAAAGAAAGAAAGAAAGAAAGAAAGAAAGAAAACTTTGGTGAGACATGTTACATGGGTCGAAAGAAATAAGTGTAAAAAAAAGAAAGTAACAAAATACGTTAAGCAAAATCTTTTCAATGAATTCGTTATATTTTGGACACGAAAGAAAGAAAGAATGAACGAAAGAAAGAATGAACGAAAGAAAGAAAGAAAGAAACAAACAAACAAACAAAGAAAAAGAAAGAAAGAAAAAAAAAGAAAGAAAGAAAAAATGAATGAATGAACGAAAGAAAGAACATTAAGCAAAATCTTTTCGGTGAATTCGTTATATTTTGAACACGAAAGAAAAGAAAGAAAGAAAGAAAGAAAGAAAGAAAGAAAGAAAGAAAAAAAAAAAAGAAAGAATGAATGAATGAATGAACGAAAGAAAGAATGAAAGAAAGAACATTAAGGAAATTCTTTTCGATGAATTCGTTATATTTTGGACACGAAAGAAAGAAAGAAAGAAAGAAAGAAAGAAAGAACATTATGGAAAATCTTTTCGGTGAATTCGTTATATTTTGAACACGAAAGAAAAGAAAGAAAGAAAGAAAGAAAGAAAGAAAGAAAAAAAAAAGAAAGAAAGAATGAATGAATGAATGAACGAAAGAAAGAATGAAAGAAAGAACATTAAGGAAATTCTTTTCGATGAATTCGTTATATTTTGGACACAAAAAAGAACACAAGAAAAAAAAGAGAAAGAAAAAACAAGTGTTATGAAAAAAAGTGCTATGAATTCTTTATGCTTTAAACACGGAATGAAAAAAAGGACGAGTTGCCTAGGAATTCATTAAGCGTGAAATACAGAGAAAGAAAGAAAGAAAGAAAGAACATTAAGGAAATTCTTTTCGATGAATTCGTTATATTTTGGACACGAAAGAAAGAAAGAAAGAAAGAATTTCACAATGCATGTACTGAATCGAAGGAGAGAAAATAATAGAATATATATTATCATGAAAGAAAAAGGAGGAAGTAAATATGAAGTTGTGTAACTGATAAAGAAAGAAAAAAACTAAATCAACACCGAGAAGAAAAAAAATTAAGAAACACAAAATAAAATTGAATTGCGGATTAATGAGGTTCTTTTATTTTTTAAATGGCCATCGATAAATCGTGAATTTCAATGAAGGAATCAGTCGACTTTTTTGTGACTCTAATCTTTCTCCATTTTCTTACAGTTGCAAGAAGGGGTACATCTGAGACCAATGTTTTCAAACCTGAAATTTTAAGCAGACACACTAACCCTAAATTTATTAAATAGCATAATTATTCCCAGTGAAACGCTGTTTAATGATCTCGACACACAAACAATTATTACAGTAGTTAGGTTCTCTCTTGATATCTCTACAGGCTTCATTCATTGGAAGCTATTCTTAATCATTTACCTGTGCAAGGACAGATTTTCAGTCAATGTTTTCGATAATTTTGAATGAGACTAACATCCATATGAAAGTCTCAATCAGACGAGGCTATTTAGTATCATGACTAGAATTTTTTGGGTAATATATTGGATTTGTATCAGTGTGCGGTGTTGGGTAAAACTAACACTAACGAAGCTTATTCTACATTCAATTTAACGATCTCTACACCTAAGGCGGTGCTGTGGTCTGAATTACTACCGGTTTGTGATTTAGTCACAACATATTATGAAATTGAGAACAATCCACCAGATAAGTCAGTTGGTCCCGCAGACAAGTTTGGTCCACAAACCTGCTATCCAACGTTTCAGTCGATTTATTGGTTTGCAAACAAAAACTTTTAGACTGGGGAAATGTTTTACAAGATAAAATTATTCCCGGACAATATCTCGAAAGTAGTAATGGAGTGAGGAGCGAAGAGGTTTGGTGATGCCAATTGCTCTTGCAGGATTTCGTTGGTAACAAAGAAAAGAGTACTGAACAGTTACGTGACATCTGTCTTCCTTTACTGCAGCGAATGTTGGACGGTCTCCACAAAGAGACTCGAAGCGATGGAGATGTGGTTCTACCAAAGAATGCTGAGAATATCATGGATCGATCGTGTGAGCAACGATGTGGTCTTAGAGAAGATGCAAACAAATGGGAGGCTTATACTTAACATCAGAAAGAGGCAGCTGAAGTTTCCTTGACGTGTAATGAGGAAAGTGGGTCTGGAGAATCTGATACTCACATGTCGAATAGAATGAAAGAGAGACAAGAGAAAACAACGCATGACATATCTAGCGGGCTTACGAAAGTGGATGACAGAACGTGATCTTGGGGAGGTGGCAGAAGGGCGGAATTTCGTGAGAGCTGCAAGGGATACGGAGAAGTGGAGAGTCATGATCGCCTACGCCCTGAAAGGACACGGCATAATAAAAAGAATGAAGAATGAAATAGTGTTTATTATTTTTGCTGTCAATTCTTAAGAACAAAGAAAAATGTATAACACCGCTTTCATGTTCAGGTTCAACTACAATTCGTGGACATTGTCCAGAAAGAACACCTTTGTAACCCCCCCCCAAAACACACATTCTGAAACATAAATAATGATATATAATTCTTATGGTTACAGAGCAGGCTGTTTTGTTCTACTAATATATGTTGCGGACATATACACAACATTTGTCCATAGGCGAATTTATATAAATAGATTCCATTTCAGATTAGATAAACGGTGTTTCATTAAGACGGATTATATATATATATATATATATATATATATATATATATGGGTGTTTCATTAAGAAGGATCAAAGTTAACAGTAAATAATTCAGTGTCACTGGTGAAAGTTTATTTATTTCTCTATTGGATCATGTTATTTAAGTCATGGCAATTATGTGTGAAAAATAATATCGCCCAAATTTTCGACAAATCTGAAAGAAAAAGAAAAAAAATCATTAGACCCTTAAACTTAATTCACATTAAAATAGGTCCAAGTTATTGGAACACACTTTATTTTTAACACTGAATTG
>CAHIKZ030001691.1:1560000-1575000 GCA_903632075.3 Acanthosepion pharaonis
CAGTAGACTAATTGAAGGGATTCCTGGAAGTCCATGCCTCAAGGAGATACAAAAAATTGTTCTGACAAGTACAGCCCACACCTTACGAAGGGCTTTATCTATGTAATTTAATTTTTTTTTTTTTTTTTTTTTTTTTGTTGGAAAGTGTCATGACGGCATTTCTAACCTTAGGTACCTGGGAGGGACCCGGAAAGAAATGTGTAAACGCCAGAAATCAAAGAAAATAATAATAATAATAATAATTGTTAAAATAATAATATACACAGATAGAACTTTCAGAGGGTAATTAACAGAAGATAACTGATAAATGACATCCATTAAACATGGCACGTGGAACTAGAAAAGTCTACCCCAGTGAGCGAAATAAAGGGTTCAGTTCGACATTTCAACCACCTGAAGAATGCTGGAGCGTACAACGGCCGAAACGTTGTAATAAATATGGCGACAAAGACGAGGACAATAGTCCGAATAATGTAAATAATGTACGGACAGAACAATCAAAGATTATTGCCCTGATATCGTTATTAGAGACCGAAAACGAAAGAATTGCCTCCTTATTGATATATCAGTCGCTGCAGAATATCAGTATACCCAGAATCATAACAAGATAGCCATACCTGAGCACTGGGAAATATGCAAGTAGCAAAAAATCGAAACTACTGAGAGATGGTATGACCACCAAGCAGACACATTTACCCAATGTAACGATGTCACTATCCTTTGGGACATAACAATTCAAACTAACAAAAAAATTGCCTCCTTATTGATATATCAGTCCCTGCGAACTGCAACGTTTCTTTGAAGATCTTCAAAAAGTTATCAAAATACAAGGACCTTGAAATCGAAATCACAAAAATATGGAAACATAGAGGCATCAACAATAGTTGCAGTTGGAGCCCTCAGATTGGCTGGAAAATATTCCAATAGACTCATTGAAGGGATTCCTGGAAGTCCATACCCTAAATAAATAAAGACAGTTGTTCTCGCCAGTACCGCCCAGACCTTACGAAGGGCTTTATCTATGGAAAATATGTGTTCCTTTTTTTAATGCTCAATGGAAAATATCATGATGCCATTTCTGTCCTTAGATCTCTGGTAGGGACCTGAAAAATGACTACACCCCAGAAATCAAAGGAAATAAAGCAATAATAATGATAACGTTCTGCGAAAAATATGATGAAACTGTCGGCCATATTATCTCAAGGTGTCCGGAACTAGCAAAATATCAATATACCCAGAGACATAACAAGGTAGATATATATCAGCACTGGAAAATATGCAAGAAACACAAAATCTAAACCACTGAGAGGTGGTATGAGCACCAACCAGACACAGTAGCCCAAAATAAGGATGTAACTATCCTGTGGGACATGCCAATTCAAACTGACAGGGGAAAAAGCCAACGTATCTGATATTATCATAAAAGAGAAGAAATTCAGGAAGTGTATGCTTACTGACATAGCATTACCATTTAAGAGAAACACCTACATAAAAATTATCGAGAAATTGTCCAAATATAAAGACTTAGAGATCGAGATTAACAGGATATTAGGAATGAAGACTGAGACTGTACCAAAAGACTGGGAATCGTCAAAAAAAGGAATGGAAAATTTTACTGTGTCCTCGGTAACATCAACATACAAGTTGCCCAGAAGATCGCCCTACCAGGAACATTCCATATACTAAGAAAAGTGCTATCAATTAAATAACAATTCTCCTATAGAGCCTAAAGGCCATATTTTGGACCTGGCTCTACAGGATAAAAAGCAGGGAACATAACACTCAATACTAATAATAATAAAAGAAAAAGAAATTCATTTTTCCATGAATGCCAGTTATAACGAAATCAGAAAGTACGATTTTATGATCCAACTTTAGAAAAGTACAGCATCTTTCAATATTTCCAGTTTCCAACGTCCACGTTTCACATGTTTCGGCGGCCCTAATCATAACTTAATTCAAATGGTCCTTCTAAATCAGTGTAAAACTGACTTGAGTTAGACAATTTTTCACTATTATTATCCTAACATTTGAAGCAAAAAAGAAAACTGACTTACTCAAGAGATATTGACAGCTTTTTTCAGCTATAGTTCTATGAGCAGCAAATAAAATGGATATTAGACGTGACTTAAAGAAAACATAATGATATATTCAAGATGTTGTTGTTCCCCTTTACATCAAACAAAAGGTTAGGAAGGAAACCCCCAACCATAATAGAAAAGGCTATAAAGGTTACTGCGCTTGAGAAATCTATTTTCCTGAAAAATAATTTATGTTTGTATCTCTGTGATGAGGTATTATGACGGCTTACATTATTTCCATTATTCGGACTGTTATCCTCATTTTCATTACCATATTCGCGTTTCATCCGTTGTAAGCCTCGTCCTTCTTCACGTAATTGGAATTTCGAACCGAACTTTGTATTTTGTCCACCGTGGTAGATTACTCTAGTTCCACATGCCATGCCGCTTCCGGATGTCTCAGTTATTTCCTTTTAACTCAAATCTCTAATTTTTGGTTCATCAATGCTGTGGTCTGGTACTGAACTCACAACCCTTTAAGTCTAGTCACTGGATCTAACCAACGGTTTTTCCCCGGTGGACGAAATAAAGCGTTCAGTTAGAAATTACACTCACTTGAAGAAGGCCGGAGCGTACAACGGTCGAAACGTTGGGAATATGGCATTGAAGATGAGGATAACAGTCTGAATAATGTAAATAATGCAAGGAATCATAATACCTCATCTCAGTGATCCAATCAACCGAAGCATACAACGGCCGAGACGTTGTGAATATGGCAATGAAATGAGGATAACAGTCCGAATAATGTAAATAATGCAAGGAATCATAATACCTCATCTCATAGATCCAATCACCTGAAGAAGACCGGAGCGTACAACAGCCGAAATGTTGTGAATATGACAATGAAGATGAGGATAACAGTCCTAATAATGTAAATAATTTGAAAAATACTTTTAAGAGAAAGTTGTTATATGTTTCAAACGACAGTGGCACTGGCTGCTCGGTCAATGAGTGGTGAATGTTTCTTTATAAGGAAACAGCTAATATTAACTTTGCCATCATTCCCTGTTCTTTTAATGTTATTTTTTTTTATCTTTCTTTACATTCTTCATTCTTTCTTAACGGTTTTCTTAATTCTAATTTTATCATTTATTCTTTTTCTTTTTATCTTACATTTCATCTATATTTTTCAATTCCTTTTTATAATCTCATATGGCACCCCCCTCCTTTCTTTTCATTTCTTCCTGTTACTTGACTCCCGTTTCGTACCTCCTCCATAGAACCATTCTTTTTTTTCATTTTCTGCGTTCTTCCGAAGAATGCTTCACGCCCATCTACCCTCGCTATTTATTAAGATTTTCATAATCAGTGTTTAGACCAAATATGGAAAAAGGAAAAGAATAATAATAATCTTGAGATATCGTTAATTAAAATGTATTTTTATTTCTAGAATAGAATCCCTAAACAGCCGGACTAAGAAGGCCTTCCGGATATGAGGAATTGGTAACAATGTCCGGATATGAGGGGTTATATTTAGATTAAAATAAAAGAAATGAAAGCAGGTTTAACATTTAAATGAAATTGACCAGAAATAGATGGAAAGCCAGAAAAGTTTGAACCAGAGGATAACTTAGTAAGACGTATTAAACTGTTCATAAAGAAGTAATTCCCAAATTGCACCTTCGTCCTGGGTAAGACGTTAAACTACATCCAGCAGAAAGGCCACTGACCAGGAGGTCTTGAGGAGCGTGAAACCAGGTCCACCATGACTCAGGTTGCTACCACCTGTTAGGATCCTCCCAAATAGTTAACTATTACAAGCAATACTTTATTTAAAAAATTATTACCAGCAATACAATTTTGAAGCAAATATATTACCAGAAACAGATTTTTGACAAAACAATATATTACCAGCAATAAAAAATGTTGTCGGCATTAAATAACCCATTGAGGTTGATATGCCGTAAAACAAAATAAACCAAACCAATCTAAACCAAAGAATACATATTCTATTCATACGAATCTATCCGAAAAATGATGTCGGCATTAAATAACCCATTGAGGTTGATATGCCGTTAAACAAAATAAACCAAACCAATCTAAACCAAAGAATACATATTCTATTCATACGAATCTATCCTAAAAAATGTTGTCGGTATTAAATAACCCATTGTGGTTGATATGTCGTAAAACAAAATAAACCAAACCAATCTAAACCAAAGAATACATATTCTATTCATACGAATCTATCCTAAAAATGTTGTCGGCATTAAATAACCCATTGAGGTTGATATGCCGTAAAACAAACCAATCTAAACCAAAGAATACATATTCTATTTATACGAATCTCTCCTAAAAATGTTGTCGGCATTAAATAACCCATTGAGGTTGATATGCCGTAAAACAAAATAAACCAAAGCAAACCAAATTGCACCTTATACACCTCTACATTTGCTTAAGTGGGTTAACAAGACAGATGAACCTGGGAAAGTTCAACCTAGTTTTATTTTCATCTATACACAAATATAGGTTTGTTTTGTACCATGAGATAATTTTCTTATCCATTAAACGATTGATACTCTCTGTCTCTTTTAAAAATGCCAACCAAAATATACTGTTGGCTATTCGGTCAATGGATGTCGAGGCTTCTTTATAAGGTAGCTGTCATTAACATTACCCGCTGGAGTATACGGTCACACCTTCAATATACAAGTCACCCAAACTCTTTTGAATTCAATAGTTGTCCTTCTTGTCTGGTTAACAACTAAATCTACAGACAGCAGACACTCCGGTTATTTAACACGAAGCCGTAATCTGACGATCATACATTTGGGAAAATTCAAATGACGAAGGGAGATAGATCTAAATAGAAGATGGCTGATATACCAAGGCAAGGCGATCTTTTGGGGGAAAGAAAACCCATTGCAGAAAACGTGAACATTTTATGTTCTTGATCACTGGGAATGCGACAATGACGTCTGTACACGATTACGCAATGGCATTTCACTGGCGATTGAAAGCTAGCAGCTTCTTCCCACGAACAGCTGATATTCAAGTCCTTAGCTCGCCATTATCTTTACCCACGTGCCTCTTACTCTTTAAGTCTTTACTGAGTTGTGGACAGGGTGAAAATCACTTAAGAATGCATACAAACAGGATAGTGAAATCTTCCGAAAAGAGCTGTAACTTTGCCTCTGACCGCTTAACATATTATATTAAGGCTTCTCAACCGTTTCTCAAGATATTCAAAACAAACAACAACATTCCGGATAGGCCTGGTATATTTAAAGAAGACATATCAAAATTATACTGATAAAAGGTTAATTATGACACACCCAAAGACGATGACACTCGTGTTTGTCTGTTTCCTTTTTTATAATGATTTTTCTTGTGTTTCAGGATATAAAAGTAGAGTACGTAGGTTTGCTTGAGAATTCTTGTTTTTCTCTTTTATTTCAGTTTGTTGTTTGTCTATGGAAGCGAGAAAAGGAAGAAATCGAAAAAAGTATCGAATACACTATCTGTCTATATTTCTGAGATGAGGTATTATGTACATTATTTACATTATTCGGACTATTGTCCTCATATTTGTCGCCATATTTATGACAACGTTTCGTCCTTTGTACACTCCAGCCTTCTTCAGAGACACATGGCACAATGGATAAAGGCGTTGGCCAGATCCAGTGACAGGACCCAAAGAGTGTGAGTTCAATACCCGGTTGAGGCAGTGGAGAACTTTCAGAGGGGGATTAATAGGAGATAACTGATAACTGACATCCATTAATAACATGGCACGTGGAACTAGAACAGTCTACCCCCGTGAGCGAAATAAAGGGTTCAGTTCGACATTCCAACCACGTGAAGAAGGCTGGAGCGTACAACGGCCGAAACGTTGTGATAAATACGGCGACAAAGATGAGGACAATAGTCCGAATAATGTAAATAATAAAACACACTGTTTTAAATTGCTTGGATCCAATACAAGAAGTTTCTTTATTTCAAATTTTTTGATCACCTCCACCAATTTGGTTGTTGCATCCGCAAACTTACGTGCCTTAACTCGCCATACCCTTGAAAATGAAATTTTTCTCTGAAAAACCCGTTACCTATGTAAGTGAGAGTCGCTCTCTATGTTTGCTTTATATCAGTGTCTGATGTAATGAATATGCATACACCTGGGTTACCCCTCACAGTAATATGATTGGCTGGAGTCAGCCATAAATACAGACTGATGTGGAGGTATATAAACTACGCCTATTGTCTTCGCCTATTGCCTACCACTACGACGAGGACCAGTCCATTACGTTTCCCTGCTAGATTGTCCTACTCAGTTACAGTAGTCCAAAACCACTTACCGGGACATATCAGTTGGCGACGAGATTCGAAACGACCTTACAACAACAACAAAAATATACAGTTGACAACGCCGGTATATCATCCAAGATCGAATGGACACGCGGATAAATTCGTGGACACCTTTAAACGAGCGTTGAAGAAAAACCAAAGCGTGGACACGAATGAAAGAAGTATTCAGAAATTTTTGGCAGTATATAGAATCACGCCAAACCCGAATACGACATCAAAGTTATCGCTAGCAGAGTTAATGTTTGCGAGAAAAATACGCTCTGTGTCCGACAGGCTGTTGCCTCGTCCGGCGAAGAAAACGGCTAAAAAAGAAAACCAGATGACTAAAGCGTATAAACCAGGTGACAAAGTTTTTTTAAAGAACTTTAGGGCTAGAAAAATGTATTGGGAAGAAGGAATGATAAACAAAAGAATTGGACAGGTCATAGATGACATAAAAAGAGAAAAGTTTCGATGCAAAAGACATTGGAATCAATTGAGACCCAGACACACTACAGAGGTCATGGGAAATACCGAAGAGATTCCAGTGGAAGTCCTGTATGATGCATTTGAAATTTCCGTTAGAGTAAGTCAACATTCGCCAATGGAGGTATCCCCGACCTCAAGGCCAGAGCTACCAGTGTGTCAAACGCCACCACCGCAAGGAGGATTGAGGCGAAAAAGACTTAGCAAAAAAAAACAATCGATTTGTCCAGACCCTAAAAAGAGAAAATATTGAAGCTAAATTCCACGGGAAAATTTAGCTCAGGGGGAGGTGATGTAATGAATATGCATACACCTGGGTTCCCCCTCGCAGTAATATGATTGGCTGGTGTCTGCCATAAATACAGACTGATGTGGAGGTACATGGACTCCGCCTATTGCCTACGCATACTGTCTACCACTACGACGAGGATCAGTCCATTACGTTTCCCTGCTAGATTGTCCTACCCGGTAGTCAACAACCACTTTGCTACTTCGAACAAATATATCCCTTTCCGGAACATATCAGCATGCATAGTGAAAGTGACATCCAGATAAGGTTTTGACCACTTGTTTCCCAAAGTGTCTTTATCGTGTGATTAATGGCGTTTACTGCATTCCTTTAAACACAGCATTGAGCCGAGAGATTTCTTTGATCACGCTATCCATAACCTACCAATCTATTTTCCTGAATATACTGTGTATCAAACTATCTACATACAAAGTATGAATTTCTTTGTCTACGGTATCTTATGAGATTTGCGATACATCTAGAGATTCTTGAAAAATGTTTAAAGAACGATCTGTAATTTAAATAGTCTTGACCTGGCATCTCGACTTAAGTCATTTTCTCACCGACGTGACGTAGCTTTCCTGTCTTTTCTACAAATATTTTCATGGCGACTGTTCTAAAGAGCTTTTTTCCCTACTGCATCGACTACATGAATTTAAGCGTGCTACTTGATTGGCAGATAGGTCCCACCCTTTTACTGTTGAAATAGATAAATTTCACCGTCACTACAACTCCAACAGTTTCTTTTCTCGCACATCTGTAGAGCTCCCTTCTATTTCATGCTTCCCTGATAACTACAATCTTCAAAAACTTAAATGCAACGTCAATTGCCATTTTTTGTCTTCTTGAAACGTGTTCATCCTTTGTCCTTTTCTCAATCCTCCCTATTCTTATTCTTGTCTTTCACTTTCGCTCCATGTACCCCCCTACGCACTTGTTGTATTCCCGCCTTGCTTGAGATGAAATGATTAAAGAGTATTAGTAGGACTCCAATGACAATCCAATAAAGGTCCCTTTGAGGAATTTCGAATGTGTCTCCTTTTTGATTCGTTAATTATCTAACCAACCAATTTTTATACAGGGTCTCCCTAAAGTCTGGACATATAGGCAAGAATGGACCTTTTCAAGAAATGGAATTTTAAATATTTTATTAACCTTATAACACTAACCATCAATTAAAGTTACCCCACTACTAACCATGGGTATATCATACCAGATTTTGAAAATATCAAAAAAAATATTAAATATAAATCTTTATTTGAAATATTTTACATGCGGGCACTTCAAAATTTTTACTTTGAGTTAACATTAATAGGAACTGAAAAACATATTATTTAGGTAAGAAAATCAGGTAGTAAAAATTGTTATTAAAAATAGGAAAATTTGCGCTGGGTACTATATACCCATGGTTAGTGTTCTAGGGTTAAATTGGAATATTCACGAATAACATCTTCAATATGATTTGTATCGTCTGTGATGCAAAGGTTGATGCGCTTTGCACGATTCAATTGAACTCGATGCAATAACTCCACATTTCCGTCAATTTGAGCACATTCATTCTTTATGTGTTCAATCAAGTGTGTTGCATTTGTAATTTTCACTGATTACACCTTCTCCTTTAGCAGACCCCAGAAAAAAAGAAGTTAATTCTTTCTTCTTTCGACAAAACCATGTTTAATCTATGAAGCTAAAAATATATACTTAATGAAATTTCCAGACTATAAGGACGGACAACCTGTAGTAGAGTTCTCCCAATACAATGCTGAAAAGCTACTCAAGATAAAATGCTAATGCTAAAATGGGGCATGATCAATGAGCGTTGTGATATAGATGAAAGAGGAGGTGGTAGGGAGTAAAGACCATCAGGATAAGGAGAATAGACAGCGATCGATCCTTGATTTCAGAAGTTTAAGATTCTAAACCAGGAAAGGACAGATAGAACACTTGAAGTAGGATCTGGTTCGTGGCAAGGCAAGTTTGAGAAGTTGAAGCAAACAGATTGGAAGAAAAGATGAAATGATACAGTTAACTATTTGTAACCAGCTGTTGGGTATAAGAAATTTAGAGTTCACTGTTACTATATATTCTACTCTCCCGTCGAATTCGACGTATGAGGGTCAAGCAGATCAGTTCCTGGGAAACCGACAGCCCGACAACAGCACATGAGATTTGATTATAGTGGTGAAAATTTCGTGCAGAACCATCCATACTTTTTGAAGGGTCAAATACAGAGACCTGGTGCACTACGTGCCACAAGGTCCCCAAACGACCCTCCGAAGGTTTTTGAATTCAGAGTTTTCCTTCTCCTAGACCAGTTACCATCCAAGACTATAGAACCCAGTCTGTCCTGCTATCTACCCATAGCTGGAGGGAGAAGACGATGATGTGTATAAGAAATGTAGAGTTCTCTCTTATATATATATATATATATATATATATATATATATATATATATATATATATATATATTTACCGTATAAACTTGCATATCATGCGACCTAATTTTGAAGCTAATTTTAAACGGGTTGCATCATACATGAGATATAAAATTAGCATATTTTCTGCTGGGTATGGTTATGTCGTTGACCAAACTATCTATCAACTTACAGCTGTATTTAAGATAAACATGTATGTATATATTCAAAAATTAAAATCTGTTCTATTCTAAAAAATAGTATTATTGTTTGTACATAGTTCTTTTATAATCTTAAACAAAAAACTTAAACAAATATATATATATATAGCAATTCACCGTGCCCAGAATAATCTTCAACAGAATACAGAAAGCACTGGAAGCCCGTTTCGTCCTGTTTTAGAAGGACTCATCAGCAGTGCGCATCCGCTACCAAGAATCGAACCCGGACGATTTCGGTACAACGCCAACGTCATACGAACTGTATCACGGGCCTCGCTGACGAAGAAAGCACAAACTAGACTCGATATAGCGCCTCTACTCACTCAGTTCCGCAGCGACACACTCATCCAGGTATACAAATAACCTCAGAACAGTGCCCCAAGAGCTACGTCTGCTTATTGGAACTTAGCCGCTTCTCACGAGAATTAGCTGCGTCAAGCAAGGATACACAGTGAAGAATTTGTTTTTGGAGGGGGGGAGAGGAATTAGTGTAATAATCATATATATATATATATATATATATATATATATAAATATATATATGTGTGTGTGTGTGTCCCCATTAACATAAATGCAGTAGTAAATACTTTATGTTGGTCTGCAGCTGGAGATTCATTGTGGAATTCACTTGACTCACTTCTAGCTTCTACGTACCGCTGGCGAATCTTATATGTATTGTTCTTGTCTTAGGTAGTATCGTTCATTACCAACCATCGTGTGATTATTCTATTGCAGTAACCTTCCCTAGGTAACAACAAGTATAAAAGTGAACATTGAAGTAAGCACTCAGAGGCGACAGACTATTTCATGCTAAACTCAATCATAAGGTCACATGTGTTGGGTTTTTCTCGACTATTTTATATATATATATATATATATATATATATATATACACACACATATATATATATATATATATATATATATATATATATATATATATATATATATATATATATACGGGGTCAATGGTGCATTGTGGGTATTCTATTCTAACGGTTATTTTGGCTGGTGTGGTTTGTTAATTTGTATATTGTTTGATCTATTTATTTATTTATTTGGCTGAATTTAATATATATTTATTCTTTTTAGGTTTTCGATTTTTAGTAATGTAGTAATAATTTTGAGTTCTGATCATATATATATATATATATATATATATATATATATATATATATATATATATATATATATATATATATATATATATTATTATTATTATCCATCATATGGCGTTCTTTCCTTTTTTTATTTTTTACTACCGCTTTATTTCTCTCTTCTCTCTCTCTCTCTCTCTCTCTGTCTCTCTCTCTTCGTCAAGGGAAATACATCATACTAAAAATTATTTTCTGTTTTGTTATGTTTTCATCACCTTGGATATCTCGGACTGGAACGAGAATAAATCTGCCGGTGGTGTCAGCAGAAAAAAAAAAAAAAAAAAAAACAAGATATATATATATATGTTATATTTCAACTCAACGTCTCTTTACAGAGTTTTCATGTTTTCTAGTGTCTCATCTTAATAAAAATGGCTTAAAATTGATTAAAAATATGTACTACTTTCTCGTAAATAGTTCTCTTCACACCAGCCAACTGACGCCATTTCTGATTTTTCCTTACAACTTCCGCCTAATTGAATCAAGAGGGATAACATTCTGAAATTCACTAAACAGATGTTTATCCGTTGCAATCATTGAAGTTTATGACAACAGGAAAATAGTTTTTGTTTATTATTCATTATGAAATTTAATGGGTAATTAACATTTTTTTAAAATATTATATGAGGTTAAACATTACAGAAATTCTACTGATTGCTTCGTTCTCAACAGGCTATTAAACTATTAACCCATGGGCACGTGGCTTTCCCACCATGAGTTCCAGGTTCGAATCGCACTATTTTTCAGGAAGATGAATTCTTGCTGCTCCTGGTCTGTAGAAGTGATTCCAGCGTGTGGCATCTTTGGAAAAGATAAACCATACCACGTATTGATCCAAGCCATATGAGTGAGATTGGGTAGACGGAACTATTTGCAAGCCGTCAATTGTTGAGATAACAAGTCGCAAGTCATCGTGGCCGAGGGTCTGAGTGTACTGGCCTTGTTTAGACAGTTGATAATACCCTTTCTTTTCAAAACTGTAACTGCACTCCGATTCGCATATTCACAAAATAGACCACAGTATAAACCACCAGATGTTGAACAAACACAAATGTGCCTGAGCATATATCTGCAAAAAGGGATTGCTAGCCGTCCTAGCTAACCAACATACTTGTTTAAAGTCAGAAATTATTGTTAGATTGTCAGAATTTTTCATAGATAATAGAGCTTTAGTGATGCAAATTTTACTTATGAACCTATAACTTGGGAGGGAAGGAGTGGGTTGAGTATTAGAAAGAGTATTTGCGTGTACATATAACGAATTGAAAGCGGAATTAGAACACGGCTATCCGATTAACAATTCGAGCCATTATCCATTACGCCACTCACACCTGTTATTCCTAAGCGATCACCCATCTGATTACTGATCAGTTTCGACGTTGCTTAACTTTGGTGATCGTCCGGGAACCAGTGTTTCAACATATGCGGCCGTAAAGCCCTAGAAAGATAAAATAAAATAAAACATAATGCATTTTGAGAAAATCTTAAAACTATTTTAGCTAGTTGATTTTAAAAGAGATTTCCTATGGGACTGACCAGTTGGCTGCAGCTGACGAGATATTCTGTAAGAAATTCTTTTTTCCCACTCTTGTAGACTTATCTCTCATTTATATTGAGAGATCCTGTCTGGCAGTAAGGCGTCTGATTGGGTTTGGTTTGGTTTGATTTGGTTTATTTTGTTTTGTTTTACGGCATATCAACCTCAATCAGTTATTTTATACCGACAAGATTTTTTGTTGTTGGTAATATTTTTGTTCAAAAATGTATTGTTGGTATTTTTTTCCTTCAAAAATGTATTGCTGGTAACATATTGTTTTTCCAAAAATGTATTGTAGGTAATAATGTTTTCCTCAAAACTTCATCGCTGGTAATATTTTTTACAAAAATATATTGCCGGTATTAAAACCTATTTTTACACTTTCATATTGTTTCGACCCCAGTCTGGGGTTAACTATTTGCCTATAGTTGGGATCCGAACAGATGCTACCACCCCGGCTCAGGGTGTATCTGGGAATATCAGCAATTAAGCGGCGGTTCCAACCCCCTCAAAGCCTCCCGATCAAAGGCCTGTTGGATGTAGCTTATCGTCTTACCCAGGACGCGGATGTAGTCCTCTGATCGGGATATTGGCGCTTTTAAGGAGTGTGAAATAACTTCTTAATAACTGCTGATCCCAGGTCTACCATGACCAGTGAGGGTAGCACTTATTAGGGTCCCATCTATGGGCACATAGTGAACCTCCAAACTAAAAATCACTATGAATGTATAAAAATACATTTTCATAGTAACAATACCAGCAATATATTTTTATAAAAAAGTACCAAAAATAACTATTTATACTAAAATTCAAAATCAATCAACATGATTTTTAATCCATATAATATGTTACAATCACTTAAATCAAACTGTATTCCAAAATATAACTTCAACAAAAACAACATAAAACACATCACTGCCTCTCGTAGACAAACATGTATATGAACAAATTCTGTGTATCATTTGCCATGTATTCAACTGTGAAAGCAGAATAATGTGTATCATATTTTTATTACTTCAAAGCGCAAAATTAAATTCGACATTAAATGACCCATGAGGTGTTGATATGCCATTAAAGAAATTAATGCGAGTGGCCCCCAGGTCTCTATCGTTGCACCTAAATTTCACTAACGACCTTCTGACTATCATTAGTTCTCAACTTAGGATCGATACTGAAGTCAAATCTGCAGCTGATTTAAAAACGACCAGCAATCTGATCTTTAGAAAATTAAGTAAATAACAAACAAATTAACAAACGCAAATGCACACGTAACCAAAATTAAATGTAATAATGTGCTATATAGAAATAAATGGTCGGTGCTGACACTCGAGGTCGAACATAGATCGCCAGTGAGCAAACACAGGCGATCCCATTGTTGAATTAAGTAGACTGATTGCATTTCTATTCTATTCGCTATTACAATACGGACCGCTATTATCAGTTCTATTCTCTACGCTATTATCTATTACAAAGTCTCTATTACAACAAGCATTACGAAAGTGACAACGAGTGTTCGTTGATATTACAAAAGTACTCAAAGGAATGTTCATTGACATCACACAATAATGATGATCAACAATAAATAATTAAGTAATCAATAATGAATAAAAAGTCAACAAAAAATATTATAAAATATATACAAATCACCGCATTCAGATTCACAATTATTTCTACGCGAAACTTCTGGAATAATTTGAAATATGAATGATATCGCCTTCAATAAGCATCAGGATAATAGAATCGACATTATAAGCAATCATACACTATTGATCAGCATGTGTAAATATTCGAGCCAAAACACAATACACATGGTCTGAAGATTACGTTGAAATATGAAAAAGACTGTTGTCGCTAATTGAGTGTTGACATCAGTGACCATTTTCATATGTTATACTCATTATCGACAGCTATGTTGACATGCGCCTTATTCCTGATATTGAACATATTTACCCACAAATATAGCATACTGTATAACAACACTTTTGTCATATATATATATATATATATATATATATATATATATATATATACACGCATATACATATATATATATATATATATATATATATATATATATATATATATATACTTAGGATTTCGAAAATAAAAAGTTTTAGGCCACTAGAAAAAATAATAATCATACAAAGTATTTCAAGTCTATAATATTAAATCAAACATGCATAAAAGAAGGATTATAACTATATATATGCATAATTTTAATTTTTATATAGCGTGAAACCCAGGGTCACAAACTCACGTCAATCCAACCAAGTATGTTACCTCTATCACTGATATTGAGCCCTTTCTAATAAGTACCACGCATATAATATATAAATAATAATATATATAATATATGCATATATATATATATATATATATATATATATATATATATATATATATATATATATATATATATATATATATATATATATGTCTATGTATATAAATATATATTAACCGGCTATTGAAAGAGTGTGAGTTCGATACCCGGTTAAGGCAGTGGAGAAGTTGGAGAGGCGAATTAACAG
>CAHIKZ030001691.1:1577500-1587500 GCA_903632075.3 Acanthosepion pharaonis
ATGTGTGTGTGTGTGTGTGTGTGTTGGTAAACAATAGCGAAATGTGTAGTTACCTGAAATTCAAAATTTTTTTTCGCTTTTGTTTATCATCACTTGCCTTGATAAAGTCAAATGATGAAATATATATATTGTCATCCACTGAGTGTTTGCCTGTATCACAGCTCGTCAGTGTGGGTAAACGTCCGGTTGCCTCTAGCTCGGATCGAAACCCGGCTGAATTGGCGTCATTCGGAGAATCTACCCCTAAGCCTTTGGCGCACAGCAGGGATGAAAAGTGAATTTAAGCGTATTTATTTTTAGATAAACACTCCATCCACACACACACACACACAGACACACAGACACACACACACACACACACACACACACACACACACACATATATATATATATATATATATATATATATATATATATATATATATATATATATATTACTATGGAAATAGCTAGATGTAACCGTAAATTCTATTCTAATATTTTTCTTACCTGCCGCACAAAATATAAATGCAACGTGCATCGCCATCCGTCTTCAGGTAATCCTTTCTTTTATTGTCCTTTCTTCGACCTAAAATCTTCTTATTCCCTTCCACTATCACTAACTCCTGGCGTTTTATTGGCATTACCAACTTGATTCTGGTGAAATACCAAACTACCATTATTCCCTTCGGATTCTTTTTGTGAGATGTCAGTTACACTCGCGCAGCTTCTTTCCACAAACCACTTCCTTTTGGAACCGATTCCCAAGCGGATGTTTCACCGATCACGACGTTCTTAACTTCTTCAAGTCTACGGTTAATCGTTATTTGTCACACATATCCGAATAAGCTGTTCCTCTTTCTCTATAAGCCTCTACCTCGCGTGCCCCAGCGGCCTTGTAGAGCGTGAACACAATAGTTACAAAAAAATTACAACAGATTCCCAAAACGGAAATTACATTCTTCGCTTTGGTCTTGATCTTTTCTATTTGGGATGAAGATTATTAGATTTAAAATATGGGATTATTTTATTTGAATGTTGCTGTAGATAGCGTTGTAGGAATTCAATTCGGTTCGTATTCTCAAAATTCATTGACAAATTGCAAACCTAACATGCATGAATTAAGTGTACCGATAAAAAAAAAATGTATGCTTTTAAAATGCTATTTTTAGTAGTGTATTTTCATTATTTAAATAAAACTATTACACATAAAACTGGATTTATACATTATTCCCTCGAGAACTGACAACAAAAATGTTAAACATTAGTTATTTGTTCAACTGCTTTTTTTAAGGCTACAAAGGAAATATGTGATAACAATAACACATTTTTTTCAATAGAACAGATATTAATTTTTGAATATATAAATATAAAACTTTATCCACATACAGGCTGGTTTCGCTGTATTACAGCACATCAGTGCGTCTAGACATCCGAGTACTTCAAGGGGGGGAACGAAAGCCGACCGATTTGGTATCACTTGAGTTTCTACCTCTGAGCTATCAGCGCAAGCCAGAAGAAAACGGAAATTCTAGCGTATTATTTTTACGAATTTAAAGAAACGCCATACAGCCATACTGCTCGATTCATTTAATGAAGAGCGTTGTGTTAGCGGAGGCGGCTGCTGTTAGCGTATATACTCGGGGAATATGCGATGTTTATTTTAAATACAGCTGTACATTTTAACTGCAGTAAATTGATATACAATTTGGTCAACGGCCTTGCCCGGCCCAGCAGTACATACGTTGATTTTATATCTTGTGTATGATGCGACTCGCTCAAAAATTAGGTCGCCTGATATATATATATATATATATATATATATATATATATATATATATATATATATATATATATATATATGTGTGTGTGTGTGTGTGTGTGTATATATATATATATATATATATATATATATATATATATATATATATATAGCAGTAGGGTTAACCATAGCGCATGACCAAGACATTCCAACATAAAAACAATTCCATAGTGGATAGTTTTTTCATGTTCTAATGAGCGCTAAGCATGACTGTCAACCGTTGCAATTAAAAGCAAAACGAAAAACATACTAGTAATGGATAGTAACACACAGTTTTATCTTACTACTTGCACCCCTGAAGATGATCTCGAAGGAGATAGAAAGTACTTGGGAAATAACAGCGATTTTCACAGCTATAGCGCATTTTTTGCATCATTTGATTGCAATACAAGGAAGGTTATCCATGAGTATAAACGGACTATGCTTAAAAATAAGCAGACATAATGTCTATAATTTATTTAATTAGATATGCCTAAAAGAGAATTTGCTCCCCAAATACATACACACACACACACACATCTCTCTCTCTATATATATATATATATATATATATATATATATATATATATATATATATTCAGATCTTCAGAAATTCTAATAATGGTTCAAATTTCAGGTTCGTATTTGCAAATTTATCTTCCTACGTCTAAACCCATTCGATAAACCCTCGCTATTTATAAAAAATTTGTTTTACATGTCAATTTTTAAAATTATTTTTTTAATTTAATGTTTTCTTTATGTTTAATCTTTTTAAATATCAGGTGTTTCCATTTCTTGCCTTTTTTAATTAATTATTTTTAGCAAATTCTGCTCGACACACTGAGTACAAATACATGCAATCAAAGACCAAGAAAATTGCATCAACGATGGCAAAACGCAAGAGACGGTTAGTATTATACGGAACACTGGGTACAAAATAGGAGGTATAGGAGGACAATGCATTCAAGTTCCTTCTTTTTTTTCTGTTTTATTCTTGCTCTACGCAAATTTGCCTCGTCACGGAAGAGAAGAAAACAAAACATTTACACAGTTGAGGAGCACATGCAGATTTTGGGTCAACCTCTAAATAATTACATTGCGACACACACACATTATTGCCTTTCTTCCATGAATGTCAGTTTTTTGTGGTTCGTTGTGAAGATTTATTCTTGTCAATACACATAGTTTTTCGTTGGACATTGTTCTATGCAATCCATTTTCCATCGTTTGTCCCGATTTATTTAAGGAACAGTTAGCTAATATGATACCTTCGTCATTGCAGTTGGTTTCCTCAAAACTGAAACTCCGTGTCCTGGGTAAGACGATGAACTGCGTCCAGCATCAGGGCCGTTGATCAGGAGGTTTTGAGGAGCGTGGAGACGCCTCTTGATTGCTGGTGTTCCCAGGTCCACCCTGACCCGGGGTGGTAGCACCTGTTAGGGCCTCTGCTATGGGCAAATGGTTAACCCAGAAACTGAGGTAAAAGGCATTGTAAAAGTGTAAAAATAGGTTTTAATACCAGAAATACTTGGTAAAAAATTATTACCAGAATATTTTTTCGATGAAAAAAAAAACTATTACCAGCAATATATTTTTGAAAAAAATATTACCAGCAATAAATGTTTTAGAATAATATTACCAGCTATACATTTTTGAGGAAAAATATTACCAAAAATAGATTTTTGACTAAACAAAATATTACAAGAAAAAACAAAAGTTGTTGGCATTAACACTCGCTGCCACGTATGTTGGGGCATTTATTATGACATGGCAATAAATCCGGATAACTTTATTTTCTTCAATTTCTTTTTAGAATAGACAATGGGACTTATACTAAGTTAAAACTTAAAACTTAATGTTGCGAAAGGGTAAATGCAAGTGTCAGCCAGGACTCTTTGCAAATTACCTCCCCTCTCATCGTTACTTCTGTTTTGTTGTTGCTGTATGTGTGTTATATGCAATAGGAGTAGGTAGGCTTTCCTACCGCCCGGTCAACCTCCTCCCCTTCTCTTGGACATGAGTAGAGGCTTACGCCTTGTTTCTTGTTTAGGAAGGGTGACAGTCACTCTCTCTCTCTCTCCTCCTCTCTCTCTCTCTCTCTCTCTCTCTCTCTCTCTCTCTCGAACTGGCCTCTGTATCTCCAGTTGCGTTGATCTATCCACTACTCTTCTCCTCATCCTTTCTTTTTATCACCTCTGTCTGATCTTGCTCAAATTTTCGGTAACCCCTTGCGTCCTAGTGGCTTTCCGCCTTGCTTGGGTTGAAACGCTTAAAAAAAAAATAAAAGTAAAAAATAAAAAAAAATAACCCATTGAAGTTGATATACCGTAAAATACAACAAACAAACAAACAAATCAAAACTGAAAATGCTATTGTATATGCTCAACGCTATTGTATATATATATATATATATATATATATATTAAATTACGTAATTTCCGAGTTCTTAGTACGCTTGTACTCTTTGATTATAGAAATCTGATTTCATTGCTCGAGAAAAAAAACAACTACTTAATTTCAAAGAAGCACGTGGCACCCTCACACAGACTGCGCGAATTCCGTAAATGTTTTTTTGTCAGCAGACATGGATAAACGTGCTTGCTGCTGTCTACCATATTTTGATTGAAGAATTGTGTCTTACTCTTTTTATTAGTGGCTCTTAAATTGTATTCATTTATATGCTACGCATACGAAGGAGGTCCTCATAGCCGAGCATATACGCTGATTCTTTCAGACATCTAACTTCCCAGTGTTATTCTTTGCGTAATATTTTCACCTCATTCCACAATATATGGTGTATGCATTTTTCCTCAGTTTCTTCTTTAAATAATTTTATAATTTTGAACTTAATATAGATTAAATTAAAAATTTTAAATTGGTAATTTTTAATTTTATAGTATAATTTAATATTAACTAGTTAAAATGAATTCTATTTTAGTCTAACCCTAACATTAAATAATTATTATAACCAAAGTTCGTTGTCAAGTTATTTGAGTTCCCACATACTTGTATTTTGATTGGACATTGCAGCTTATGTAACAGCGTTTCCCCTAGCGAGGGATGTTTGATTGATTTGAACCTTTTAAAACACTTTATTCTACATTCAACACCATCACTTGATAAGACACCAGAAGTGTTGAAACAAAATGGCTATTTTTGTAGTGATTTTATAAAATATTTATGCTTTAATTTTCGAATAAATAATTATATATCTTGATATCTAAACTTTAATTAAGAAATATTACCCATCTAAAAATAGCTACAAATTAAATTCATATATTAGACTCAAATTGATAAAGATTTTACCTTAACAGTCATTCATAGTATTAATATATTACTATTATTTTTTTTTTATTAATATGATATTCGGCTTATATTAAATCCCTAATTTATTAGTGGAGAAATTGAATATTTAAATAGCTGACAAGAATTAAATTTAATTTCTTTGTAATGTTTTTAAAAATTTAAATTACTATCAAACGTTAAAATCTGTTTTTATCTAAATTGCTCTCCTTCCTTCAAAAGCGCTACGTAAATCTCTTATCTCTTTACTTCCACCTTTTTTTCTTTTTCCCTATTTTTCTTTTTCCCTTTTCTCCTTTTTCCCTTTTTTTCTTTTTCCCATGTCATTTCCGTTAAGTTGACCGATTAAATAGGTCAATGTCTGATCCTTACCTCCTCCTTCCTCAATATTAAGTATCATAATAAAAAGGAATATAAATATAAATTTTAAACTCTCCTTTCCCTCTCTAAACTCGACTATGTCTCTCACACCATTCCTCATCAACCTCTAATTCAACTTATATAAGCTTAATACTGCCCGTCAAAAGTGTAAATTTTAAATTCATTTTTCGCTTCACCTTTCAAAGTGAAGTCTGAAGATCCAGAGAAAAAAACTCTCTGGTAAAATAAATTATTACAATCGAGCCTTAGATTGGTGTTTTTCTTTTAAATTAAATCATTCGGTCTGACTTAACATTGAGTTCCCAGGATTTCATCCTCCTTTGGATTATCCTGCGGATTACCAAGATTTTCGTTACTTTATATATATATATATATATATATATATATATATATATATATATATATATATATATAAATTAACTAGTATAAAATGTGGTTCTTTCACTACATAATAATATCCATGTTTCAAAAATGGAAGCTAAAATCTTCAAATTTAATTTTGTAATTAAATTAAAAGCATTAGTTCCGTTTCATCTTCAAGCGAATGTTGGAGTAACTTCTTTTTTTTTAATTTACTGAGTTTTAAACGCACACAAAATTTCATAATTCACTGTTTCCAATGATACAAAGAAATCCAAACATTCAGACAAGTGGTCGTAGCGTGTTCATTTTTATTAACTTTTGTTGTATCAGTTATTAGTTACGTTCAAAAAAAGGGGTTATGTTTAGGGGGGTAGGGATGCATTTTTCAACGAATTCTGACATCCGATAAATGCATGTCGTCTGTTTTGGGGTTTTTTTCTTTAAATTTTATTGTTAACGGCAAAAATTCTTTCGGCATTTTTTCCTACTTGTATACTTAAAGATTTTTTGGTGGGGATGTTTAGGTTAGAATACGTTTTACTTAACTTAAAATATTGTCACTCTTAATTATTAATAGACTACATTTCTTTTTAAAACAAGGAAATGTAATAGAATTACTTACATCATATAAAATTATTTGTTCATATCAAATATAAATATGTATATTACCAGCTCGCATTTCCATTTTACTGTAGGTGTTTTATTGGATTCTTTTAAGTGCCAGAAGTACTTTGAGGGAGGTGTTTGATTTCTATATCTATTTATCCGAAATAAACTTTGATGTTGATTGTACAATTTTTGGAACTCATGGCTTGTGCAACCTATATAAATTTTTAATGTTTCAGGATTTTACGTTACAGTCGTTCATTTGTGTATATATATATATATATATATATATATATATATATATATATATATATATAAATGAACGACTCTAACAACTAATTTAAGAAGGTGATACAGATATTCAAGGAGACCTAATTAGCAGTATATTATACCCTTCAAACTAATTCAAAGTGTTTTCTTTCTTTCGGATCCCTTATGACAGATAAAATGGTAACACAAGAAATTAAAAACACACATTCTCATTGTTACAATGCAGAACATAGCGATTTAGAAATTGCCAACTTTCTAAATGTTCCATGATATTTTCGAATAAACTTGGAAGCTTCTTGTGGGAACCTTTCCACTGTATCAAAGGGGAAAATATTCTACTTGTTCGGACATAATAAGGACAATTCTTAAAATATTAACGTGACAAATATTAAAGATGATGAAAGCAGAAAATCAACGAACTTCTGGCTTCCGGACTCTCTTGATCGTATCCTGTAGACTACTAAATTTGGAGCATTGTTGCAAGTAAGACTAATCGACATAGTCAAAATATCACAGATTGACTAAAAGCCGCCATTGTACACCTTGATGTCTGAAATCGTCGTCATCGGCGGCGGCTTTATTTCGTATCCAAGAATTTCTTCTATGTTGATCGCTTCTTTATGATGATAGCGCTGATGACTAAATTCGCCGCCCGTGTGCAGGTTCATGATTAGAAGCTTGAATCTGCGTTCGTCATCCATTCTCTAGCATTGTTTCACTTTGATGCAGTTGGTTGGAGGGGAAAGAAAACCAGAGTAGAAAAAAATTGCCAACGGTGTGAATTTGTTTAAAATGCTCGAAATGAATAAGGATCTTTTAGTAGAGTCATTCCAGCCATTCCGATCACGAACTGGGCCAGCGATCGAAGCTGAAGATTGATTTATCTAATAACGTCACGAGAAAGCTAAGTAAGAACATATACACATCTTTTTAATACAAAACATTTGTTCTTCGCTAGGTTAGAGTTGTTAAATAAATATGTTCTCAAATATCCGTCGCACCTTCAGGATTGAAGCTGAGATGTTAATAAGTTATTTTTTATCGTTGTTACCGCTATGCAATGCAGTAAAGCCACTAAGACACAAAAGTTACAGAATGTGGAAGAATTAGAAACAAAAATATTAATAATCATCTAGAAGAGGAAAGCGTAAACAGAAGGATAGTAGACAGCGATTGACATTGCATTTAATTTTTTGCAGACTAAATCATGGAGCCGAGAAGGAGTTCCACAAGCGATAAGTGCGAGAAAACAAACTATTAGCATAGAACTTACGGCTACATCTAGCCAGCTTAACTGTTAATTGATGAAATCACGGAGACAGCCTAGTACTGTGCTTAATTTTAAAAGATTTTTATATTATACCGAAGAGTTTTTTTTGTTTTTTTTTATTTAAGCGTTTCACCCCAAGCAAGGCGGGAACCCACTAGGGCACAATGGGTTACAGAAAATTTAGAGCAAGATCAGATAGGAGTGATAGAAGAAAGGATGAGGAGAAGGATAGTGGATAGATCAAGGCAACTGGAGAAGTCGATTGACATTACATTTGAATAGCTGGAGATTATAGCTCTCAGGGAAACTAGAATAGGGAATGGAGTTCCACAGACGAGAGGTGCGAGACATGAAGCTATTGGAGTAGAAGAGACGGCTACATTTAGGAGTTTCAACAGTGAAGGGGTGAGAGCGGGATGCCAGCCTCGTCGGTCGCTTGAACTCATGAAGTCTGGGAACCAGCGAATGCAGCTCCTCTGAGCAATTTCCATGAAAGTATTTTTAGAACAGACAGAGGAAGGCGACGGCGCGTCTGTGAGAGAGTGACTGTAGACGAGATGCTAGAACAGGGCCAATTATATTGCATATCCGCCTCTGGAGCCTATGAAGAACCCCGAGGCAAATAGAAGGGGCTCCAGACCATATATGGCAGCAATATATATTTGTAAAATTACAATATGTGGCACAAGGCCAATATCTGAATGGGAAAAAGGACGATGTCCTTCTGTCTTAATTTTAAGCTTAGCTAGCTGCAAACACTTACCCAAATATACCACAATATTCCTTACACCAAAACAACGCATTCTTACTTACCTTACTTACCAGATCAAACATAATACCTCAGAATCTCCATGAAGTCCAAGCTAGTCCCCATATGTAAAATTTCTTCTCTGTGGGAGGAGGGAAATAAAACAACAATTTTAAAAACTAGCTCTAGTGAGTATTTATAATAAAAAAAAATATTTGCATGATGCCAAACAAATAATGCTAGTAATAAAAAAAAAACAAAACAATATTTGAATGTGGCAGAAACATCAGTATCATCGTAATGGGCGATATTTATTTGTAAATATTTGCAAAATGTGGTACAACGCCGAAATGTGGAATGATGAAAAAGACGGTCTTCATCTGTCTTCACTCTAAACTTAGCTAGCCACAAACACTGACCCAAACATACCACAATATTCCTTACAGCAAAACAACGAATTCTTACTTACCGTTTTTATTACATCCATCATAATACCTCAGAATCTCTACGAAGTCTTAAGTAGTCCCCATGTCTACAATTCATTGTATGTGGCGGAGAAGGGAAAAAAAAAACAATTTAAAATCTAACCCCAATCATATCGAGGAGCTCATCCGAACAATTACCATGAAAGTATTTATAGAAAAGGCACAGATTTGCTTAGAATTACAAGGGACAGGAATCGTTGAGTGCCATTATTTCTCACATCTTGACACGGTTCAGAAATGACACATGATGCTTAAAATAAAGGCGAGTCGAAACGGAAAAAGAGAATATTGAAGCAGAAATAAAGACTGAATAATGTAAATAGAAATTTCGAAAGAGTAGATTTTTTTTTATATCTGTTTTGCGTAATATTAGACGGGGGAAAAAAATAAAGCAAGAAAGACACCGAGAGACGCAAAAAAGAAAAGAGATTACAGTGTCGATGTGAAGAGAGACATCGAAAACTTCGCTCGAAATCTCCATCTGACAGTTTCTCGCGAAGATAATTGCGGAGGCAGCCAGGGTCTCCGTTGGCTGGCTAGGCTTGAAGACGCAGAGAGGGAACCGGGGGTGAAGGTGATGGCGGTTAAAAAGCGGTGGGGAAGTGAGCTGGAGGCAATTTACGATTCGATATTTGCCTGCCGTCCGAAACTGTTCCTTGCAACTGTCAGTTAGGAAAATTGAAAATGCCGTGTTTAACACAAGGAAAAAAAAAAATAATGAAAACTCTGTTCTGTCGAATGAGATGGTCAGGACAGTGTGTGCGCCGTGATCTACGTGTACTCACTGTTGGGCC
>CAHIKZ030001691.1:1592500-1632500 GCA_903632075.3 Acanthosepion pharaonis
TATATATATATATATATATATATATATATATATATATATATATATACCGGCTCGAATGTCTAGCAACACTGATGATCTGTGAAAAGGCGAAACAGTTTGTCTGTGGATATCGATATTAGTTCCCGAATTGTTAAACAGTCACTATTACTGCTGATAATGCAAGACTCACCAAATTGAATTGAGTTCCCTCGGACACTGGCGTGTTTATGAAAAGATAAATACGCAAAAATGCTCCTTTCGTCGATAGCCTAGGGATTAGAATCTGCAACTGATGCCAAATCGGTCGGGTTTCGGTCCCGTCTTGAAGACATTTTTATGTCTATACATTCTTTTTATAATCATAATAATTTTCGAATAATATATATATATATATATATATATATATATAAAGTTCGTGTGCACTTTAAAAAAATTATACCTTCATTTGTATTTGCGATAGAAATAATTTGTAAAAAGGATTAGAAAGAAGAAAATCTATATTTTTTAAGGTTTTATTGAAATTTTATTTAAGTTTCCATATGTCCTCCATCATTAGCAATACAAAGGGTAATACGATTTTTAAGTTCACGGAAAACATTTGCCAACTGATTTACAATAATGCCGGAAATCACATTAGTTATTTTAGCTATACTTACAACTAGGTACATTAAACTTTATAACATTTTTTACAGATTATTTCTATCGCAAATACAAATAAAGTTATAAATTAGTTAAACACGAACTTTATGGACACCCTGTATATATATATATATATATATATATATATATATATATATATATATATATATATATATATATAGTTAGTTAGTTTATGCAAAACTAGGTAATCCGCATGGGTAAACCCAAGGAGGATGATAATCGGAGAGCTCAATGTAAAATTCAGAGCCGATATGTTTGAATAAAAATAGACCACTTTAAGGTTCCATGTAATAAGTTATTTCACCATAACCCCTTTTACAGGGTTCTGGATCATCAGACTTTAATTCCAAAGGTTGAAATGAAAAATGAAAAGAAATTCACACGTTTTTGACGGACCGTATCAAGCCTATGTAAAATTAACGAAGTGAGGAAGTCTGGTGGGAGAGAAGATAAGATATGAGTGGGTTAGATATACCATTTCAATTCCTTATTCTTAACCCCACTGTGTGTCGGCTAACGCGTATTGTCTCTAGATATAGGTGGGTAAGTGATGGGGGAGAGGACTGACATTAAAGGAGAAGCTACAACAACTCTAACAAATTACATTTCACGAGGGCAGGTTTCATTCAAAATCTTAGACGCTGTTAATTCGCATTACTTTAAAGGTCATATTTGGGAGGTTAAGGTTTGATATAAATCTAAATGTCTAAACAATCTACGAAGAATTTAATTTGAAGTTCTTTGGAGTTTTGGGTATTTTCTATGAAATAGTCGATTGGAAAAACTCATAAGAGAGTACATTGAAAAAGTAATCCATTTTATATTTAGTAATCATTTTTATTTTTCTAAACTCGTATCTTGTTGATTGTTAAGTTGGTATCTATTCGTTTGATTTTTGTTCATTAATTAAATAAAGGGGTTGTGGTGAAATAACTTATTACATGGAAACTTAAAGTGGTCTGTTTTTATTCAAACAAATATATATATATATATATATATATATATATATATATATATATATATATATATATATATGTAAATACTATGACAAATTAGGAAAGAGTTTTCGTGACACGTTTTATCCGTTACGATTTCATCGAAGTGGACTTAATTGACGTTGCTACATGTGAATGAAACGAGAGACGTTGCTACTTCAACATTTTAGAAAGAATTCTTTTTAATCTAGCCAAATTCATCTGTATACTTTTTTTCTTTTTCTCCACATCATCTTTGTCCCTGACTATCCCATATTATGACAACAGTAAATCTACCAAGAATTGCGATCTATTGTAAGAGCCTGGACATATCTTTACCATGTCTGAACTGACAATCCAGGCACTTTCCAGACATTTTGTCTTAGTGAAATATTTTCTCTTTTAATCAAAGGTACCATTCCCTTGGTCAAAATTGTGGTCACTTGTTACGGTGAACAATCAATGCATTTTACGTGCTGTCTCTTTTATGTTCACACACACACACACACACACACACACACACACACACACACACACACACATATATATATATATATATATATATATATATATATATATATTTGGTTGGATAGATGTGAAAAGTGTATATAAATATAAATAAATATATATATGTATAATTATTTATATATTATATGCGCGGTACTTCTCTATCTCTGATATTGAGCGCTTTCTAATAAGTACCGCGCACATATAATATATAAATAATTATACATATATATATTTATTTATATTTATATACACTTTTCACACACACACACACACACACACACACACATATATATATATATATATATATATATATATATATATATATATATATATATAAGGAAATTGAAACAAAATGACTATTTTTGTAGTGATTTTACAACATGTTTATGTTATAGTTTTCGAATAAATTATATTTGCTCTACTCTTTTTGAGCACTTTTTTAAGAATAGTATTTTCGGTTATTGGAATTTATTCCGTATACACTAATATATATATATATATATATATATATATAGAGAGAGAGAGAGAGAGAGAGAGAGAGTATATATTCAAAAATTATAATGTAAATACAAAAGTAGCCATCAACTGATGATGTTGATTGCGAAATAAAGAGTTTTTTTTAAATAAAAACCCAAATAACGCCCCACCCTCAATGCGTAATCTATGATGACCAATCAGAATACAAGTATATGAAAATTCAAAAAACAAGACGGTATATTCTAAATACAAACCATTAGTTTTTAATACCAGATCAAACGAAAAATCAATATGAAATAATTAACCTTTCATTTACGATATAACTAAAAATTAAAAATCAGAAATTGCAAATTTAAAATTAAATCGATCATTGGGTTTAAAATATTATAATATTGTACAAAAATGGAACGGAAGAAAAGAAAAACGTAAATATATATACTGTCATTATTTTAATTTAAAGCTCAATATATTCCGGTAAAAATCAACGCTTATGAAAATCCGTCAATTCATTTAATATATTTATTGTTCATACGTAATTTTTATATATACAAATATTTATGTAAATGCTCTGTTTAGAATAAACAGTATAAACCGAAAATTTTCATAGAAAATATGTGTCCTACGACAGTCATCAGACCAGTATCCCTCACAGAACTGACACATATTCTGGCGTGCTCTAACATTTAGCTAAAGAGGAAATTCCGCGGGAAATTTGTAGTTTAAAATCAGTAATTCGACCGCTAACAAGACGCTTCCTATGTTTTGGTCGTACGGCATTCATCAGGTGTATATCGAGTTCTGTCCAGAACCTTTATTAAATCTAGAGATATTTTTTATATCACTGCTTAGTTAATTCACTACCGTTTCACACCGCTGCTCGACCCAGGGATTGAACTCACAACGACTATGTCACCAAATTGACGAACCATGTCTTTAATCCATTCTAGTGTAAGTAGCCTGATGAGGGCCGTAGGTCTCAACGGCTGAAATGTGTTGGAGTTAACTCTTCCTTAATTTCCTAACTGTTCACTAGAGCACGCTCTCCCTACACTATAAATACTGGGCGATTTCTTGCCTCGTTCTCTTTTTACTTTGCATTTCGGTGGGCACATTTAAAAGATGAGATCTCTCGCAGAGATCTGCGTTTTGCCCACTTGTGGGAAAACGCCAGGAAACACACATACACGTACGTACGAACATTCATCAAAATAAAAACTCTTTACGTTCACGCACAAACACAAATGTTGATGTCTTTGTCCACTGTAAATTTTGTTTAATACATATAATTGTTTGTATATATATATGGAGCCTTAAAGTGGTCTGTTTTTCTTTAAATTATTAGCTCTGAATTTACTTTGAGCTCTCAGGATTTCATCCTCCTTGGCAATACCCATACGGATTACCAAGATTTTGTAACTTATATATATATATATATATATATATATATATATATATATATATATATATATATAGAAAGAAAGAAAGAAAAAAAGAAAGAAAGAAAGAACAGTAAGATATATAATCCGGTGTTCTTATTGATATTTTTTTTAATTTTATTTTTACAATACAGTTCTAAATGTAAATTTACAGAGCATAAATATTATAAATTAACTTGTTTAAAATATGTTTTTCGCTACACATTAATAACCATGTTTCAAAAATGAAAGCTAAAAACTTCAAATTTAATTTTGTAATTAAATTAAAAAATATTAGCTCCATTTCATCTTCAAACGAATTTTGGAGTAACTTATTTTTAAATTTACTGAGTATTAAACGCACACAAAAATTCATAATTCACTGTTTCCAAGGATACAGAGAAATCCAATCATTCAGACAGGGGCGGTAGCGTGTTCATTTTTATTAATTTTTGTTGCATCAGTTATTAGCTACGTTTGAAAAAGGGGTTGAGTTTAGGGAGGGTAGGGAGGTATTTTTCATGTCCTCATTTTTTTTTTATTATTATTTTATTGTTAACGGCTGTATCCTTGGAAACAATTTGAAGTTTTTAGCTTCCATTTTTGAAACATTGTTATTACTTTCTAGCGAAGAAACCATATTTCAAACCATTTATTTTATAAATATATATATGTATATATATATATATATATATATATATATATATAGATGTTGGTTCTCTTTAGACTTCTTCATGGTGAATTCAATTCCTGAGTCCACCATGTTCTTGTAGTGGACCTTCTTCTAGCAGGAATAAACGCACGGCTTCCTAATTTAACCACACGTAAACCTCTGGTCCGCTATAAACGTTGTGCCAATAAAAACAATTATGAGCGCAATATTTCAAATTAAATAGTTCAAATAACGTTAACTCTCGTCTCAGAAAATCAAACAGAAAATAGATTTCTTCCATTTTAATTTGAGTTACTTTCTCACGCGAAGATTTCTTGCTTTTCTATGGCGGTGAATAAATTACACTTATCAAAAGGAACCATGAGTGTAAAACAAAATCTCACGGGAGTTCTTCAACTCTAGCTTTAACTGTTATCTTCCCCACATATCCACATAAACTGTGACTCTTATACTGTGACACTCTACCTCAAGTGACTTTCCCCCTGTAGTGGCAAACCGACCAGCACAGACAAAAATGTTATGTATTTCATCTTTCATCATAAAAGAAAAAGGAAAATGTTGTTAATAACGAATAACTACTATGTAATATCAATCTAACTATATAGCAGAGAATGCTGGACAGTTTCGTCAAAGATCAAAAGAATATTTGAGGCAGCAGAGATTTGGTTCTGCCGTAGGATACTGAGAATTCCATGAACTCAATATGTCAGCATTGAGATAGACTTAAAGAAATTAGAAACAAAAAGCTCACTTATAATCAGAATCAGAAAGATATATATTAAATTCCAAGAGATACTGAGGAAAGAAGGTTTGGAAAACATGATACTCGCACATATTCAGTGCAAGACGAACAGAGGGAATTAGCGTGTAACCTACCTAACGTGAATGTGTAAAATGGATGACAGAACAGGAAATGTGATGGTAATGAAAATACAAACATTGTTAATAAACGAAAACTAAGAACTTGTGGAGAGGCATGATCTCCCACTTTCAGAAAGTTCACGGCACATAAAAGAATGAACAGTAATCTGCCCGCTTGCATATAGCTATATATGTCTTGGGGCGAGGATAAGCTGAATATGCCGTGACATCGTTTTTATTTCATGTCATGTGCGAAACAATAATCAGCTTTTGCACCGAGTGCTTCAATTATTTAATGCGGCGCCCTGTCTCCGGTGTCACAGATTAATTCGGTAGCTTGTACAATCTGTCCAAGTTGGTAAGTATTCAGATAAATCACCTTGTGTTCAGCATCAGGCGAAAGCCTTGCAACGGACAGCGCATGCTTTGTTTTCGTTCCTGTTCAAAAACTAGCTTCTAACTCCCCCAGTTTTTGCTGTGTACATGTCGCACATTTTCGTCTCGACAGAACTGGGTTCGTCACGGAGCAAGAAAACCTCGTACTTATCCTTTTTAAATATGAGTCTAGCATTTTCCTAGAATTATAAAAATCATTCCTATTCAGAAAGGCTGCTAGAGTTTGTGCCTAGAAATTTTACAGGGGGTTCCCGGAAGTATTGACTATTTAGGAAAAGACATTCGTTAGTTTCAAAGAAGTAAAACTCTCTTGTTAGTTCAATGTAGGATGTTTTACTTCAATGCATTTGTTATAGCGCTCCAGCTACTTCGTGAAGGTCCCATGGAAGTCATTCAAAGTGAAGGTGTCCAGAACTCTTGGCACAACCTCCTTCCTCTTCTCTCTGTCTTCAAAACAACTGCTGCTGAGATTATTCTTCAGCCCGAGAAACAACCAAAAGTCACAGGGAGTAATGTCTTCACTGATGAGAGGTTGAGAGACAGTTTTCAGGACCATAAACCATCTCCCTACAGTCGCCAACACATCTTTCCTTCTTTTTGTCGGTGAGCACCCTGGGAAGGAAATTTGCACAAATTGTGTGCATGTTCAGATATTCATGAATAATTCTATGTATCGTTGCCAAACCAACTTAAAACGGTATGCTTATTTGTCATGAAAGATACATAACGATCTTCATCCAGAACATTTCGCATTTCTCTGATGTTCTGACGTCTCACATCGCTAATCGACTCTAACATCCTCTCTTCCGCTTTTGAGCCTCTCGTGCCAGCGAAAATCAGATGCTCGGCTCATAGTCTGGAGCGTTCCAAACGTGTCTGTAGCCTTTTTGCCCTGCTTAACGCAAAACTTTATTTTATAGTGTCATGGTAATTTACCAACGCGGGCATGGACTCTCCTAGCTACAAATAGGAGCAGGTACTGCCTTTTGGAGGAGGAAGTTTCCAGCAGTCAGCTCTGACAGTCGTACCAAACATTCTTGCTGTAATACTCTCGTTTGTACATTATTTACATTATTCGGACTATTGTCCTCATCTTTGTCGCCATATTTATTAAAGCGTTTCGACCATTGTACGCTCCGGCCTTCTTTATGTTTGGAATGTCGAACTGAAATCTTTATTTCGCTCACTGGGGTAGACTATTCTAGTTCCACGTGCCATGTTTTAATGGATGCCAGTTATCAGTTATCTCCTGTTAATTCCCCTCTCCAAGTACTCCACTGCCTTAACCGCGTATTGAACTCACACTCTTTGGGTCCTGTCACTACATCTAACTAACGCCTTTATCTACTGTGCATTGTGTCCTTGAGGACATTATTTGTTTAATTAAAACATTTTTCAAATTTATATTGAATTATGAAATAATATTGTCGAAGTTTCGGATATGAAACCTTGAGCTTATGATTTAATAATTTACCGCCATTGAGCAGAGAAAAATGTGTCCTTTGACGGCAAAGATGAGGACAATAGTCCGAATAATGTAAATAGTGTACATAATACCTCATCTCAGAAATATAGACAGATAGTCTCGTTTGTATATGTTTGTATTACTGTTTTGGTTAATATATTTGTTTAATTCTATAACTCTCTTTGTGTCTTTATTTCTGACCCTAACAAGGCCACAACATATAGCGAGCTTCCAAATTGTCTTCACATCCTGGCTGCATTTTGCGAATGTGCGCGCTGTGATGAGCAGTGTTTCATGGGGGCGTATTCAAAGCGCTTTCACAACTGTCTCCTTCAGTCTAGTATAACATAAGTTCGCCTGTAAACATATTAAATATATAGTAATTATATACTAAAACTAAAAGAATTTAGGAAAGCTATAATATTTTATTATTGCCTCTGCAAAAAAATGTCTCAAAACTTGTTGAATGCACCTCATACCTGTTTTCCGATAGCTTTTAGCATTTATTAAATCTGGAAATACTAAAAGTTTATTAATTTCTTTCAAGTTTCAGTACGGCTTCATAAAATGTAACACATTACACACACCCACAACATGTGTAACAAAATTTTGACTTTGGTCAGTAAATGTTATTACCTAAATATTTTTGTCTAGAAAGTAAATAAAATAAGTATAATTCTCTTCAAAATTTGCTTTTAAGACCAAGGCATCGATGTTTTGAAACTAAGCTATTCTCCATTACATTCCTGACAGATTCGGCCTTGAGTTGCTGAAGGAGAAATTTTCTAGAACCTTCTCGAAGATTCTGGCTACCAAGTATCGTATAACGAAATCATGATCTGGGGAGATCTATTTTGTGGGGCTGATTAGTTGTAGTAATTTACAGTATAAGCGTGAATCGTAAAAAAAACTGTTCATTCTAAATGTTTTGTGGTCTGTCTTGTGTAATCCTAGAATAAATAAATGCTACTTTAAAATTATATGTAGTTTTGTTCTTACTTAGCGTGAACGAGAATGTTCTTGTGTAATCCTAGAATAAATAAATTCTACTTTAGAATTATATGCAACTTTGTTCCTACTTAGCGTGAACGAGAATGTTCTTGTGTAATCCTAGAATAAATAAATGCTAATTTTGAATATGTAGTTCTGTTCCTACTTAGCGTGAATGAGGATTCGCCAGTGTAAAACTAGGAATATGTAATTTTCAGAAATATCATTATCCTCGTCACAAATGCAAAGTTGAAAGAAAATATTAGCCATTTTCCATACTTTCTAGGCGTAAGCAAATAGAAAATAATAGTTGCTAACATAGGTTCGGTTTGGTTTGGTTTGTTTTACGGCATATCAACACCAATGATTTATGTAATGACGACAACTTTTTTTCCTGGTAACATTTTCTTTTGTCAAAAATCAATTTCTGGTAATATTCTTTCGCTCAAAACGTATTGCTGGTAATATTTTCCAAAAATTTATTGCTGGTAATAATTTTTTTACAAAGTATTTCTGGTATTAAAACCTATTTTTACACTTTCATAATGGTTTTACCCCAGTTTCGGGGTTAACTATAGTTAGGGCCCTAACAGGTGCTACCACCCCGGGTGAGGGTGGACCTGAGAACACCAGCAATTAAGAGGTGGTTCCACGCTCCTCAAAACATTCTGATCAGAGGCCTTGCTGATGGACGTAGTTTATCGTCTTACCCTAGACGCGGATATAGTTTATCGTCACACCCAGGACGTTGCTAACAAAGGATAAAAAATCATGTTAAACGGTAAGAGGTTTCTAATGGATGTTCCATCCTTCAATTTTCTTAATATCTGAGTGTCATTAATTCATGTACAAAGAATACTGTCATTTTGCTTTGTTTTACCATACCAAATTTCACCCCATTGTGTGTCCACGATGTGTCAGCCAAACTTTTTGAAATACAAGATAGGTAAATTTAAAATTAAATTTGTACAAGATAGAGCAGACGTTCCCAAAACCTTTGGCGACATTGCTAACTTTCACATCGAATTATTTTCCACCGCCCACCTCTATGGGAAATATTCCAAAGCATATCAAAATTGTTTGGTGAAAGTTTGTTACTGGTTCGTAAACTGACTTTATGGTGTAGCAAATACAACTGAAGAGAGTTAATAAATAATGCGATGCTTCTTCTACTATAGTAAAGAACAAACGAAAGTAAATTTGATTATTGAAAACTATATATATAATTTAGTTTTATGGTCAAGGTTAGTTTTATAATTCGGGTTAGCGTTGCAAATGTTGAAAAAAATAAAAAAATTTTGTTCATACACTACTAAAAACTAATAAAAATTCAGCGAATGTATTTTGTTATGTCTAATATGGAAAAACTATTTGAATGTTAATGACCCTTCTCAAAACTATTAAAAAAAAATACCAAAATATCCCTTTCTTGCGGGTATACTTATATATTCCCATTTAGCGTCCAGTTTTGTTTTTTGTTTTATTCAGACGTTTTGCATATCTCCACTGAATACTTTTTCGGTCAGTATATGTTGAAATACTGTTTTAATACTCAAAATGACACACTCCCATTCCTGGAGGTTCTAATATCTCGAACAGAGTATGGGTTCAAAACATCCGTATACCGTAAACCGACATTCGCCGGAAAGTACCTCAATTTCAACTCCCACCATTCATACAGCGTAAAGAAAGGGATCGTCAGCGGCTTACAACATCGAGCAAAATTCATAATTGGCGACTCAGAGACATTAGATAAAGAATTAGTCAGTATAAGTAGTACCCTACAACGTAACAACCACCCTGGGTACATGGCAGCAACCCCGATAAACTGGGATAGGTGGGTACAAGACGAGGACAACAAAATTCAGAAAACATCTGCCTGCCTTATGTGAAGGGATTATCAGAGAAAATACAAAGGATCTGAGGTCCATATAACATCAGGACAACCTTCAATAGCTGGACGACACTTCGCAGATAAATCTCCTGAGGAAGACCCCCCCCCCCATAAATGACTAAAGATTGTGTGTACGCTATCCCGTGTAGTTGTGGGATCAGGTTGAGATCATAGACAATCATTGGAAAATTCGTAAACTTAAGGCATCTGCACATATGCTAGGCCACAAAAATCTCATGAGCTGACCAAGGCTAGAAATGAATACAATATGGGAACCAGTAATATGGAGTGCCAGAGAAAAGCGATAATAACAATAAAAATTGCAATATGAGCTCTGGTAAAAAAAATGCAATGATAACAGCAAAAATTACAATGTGAGCACTGGTAAAAAAATGATGCTAAAGACATTAGGTGTATAATACCGAGAAATTCATACACATATGTCCTCAAGGACACATAGCACAGTGGATAAAGGCGTTAGATCCAGTGACAGGACCCAAAGAGTGTGAGTTCAATACCTGGTTAAGGCAGTGGCGAACTTTCAGAGGGGAATTAACAGGAGATAACTGATAACTGACATCCATTAGACATGGCGCGTGGAATTAGAAGTAATAAGTAAAACTAAAACAGTTACAAATAAAGGGTTAAGTTCGACATCGCAACCACCTGAAGAAGGCCGGAGCGTACAAAGACCGAAACGTCGTGATAAACATGGCGAAAAAGATGAGGACAGTAGTCCGAATAATGTAAATAGTGTACATAGCTCATCTCAGAAATATAGACAGATATCAAAATGATATATATCGCCCGCTAAAATTACTAATCGCTCACAATTTTGTGTTCAGTTGCTTATCGCCCCTCCCCCAACAGATGAATTCGTCCATCGCCCATCGCCCAGGTTATATACAAAAGCAAATGTCCCAGGATCCAATATGCAAATTGGTTGCTAATATTTAACGCTATGTTGAAGAGAACCTATAAAAGACAGATTCCATAGTCTCATACGTCAAAGATATTTGCATTTTTCCTTTGATGTTTCTAACTTCCCTGCAAAATATTGGCGACAGATTGCAGCATTTCTTCGTATGGAACAGCTATAAAAATCTTTCTACTAAAAGAAGTTTATTCAGGAAAACAAGTTTTCTTAAATAACTTTTATTAGTCGCTCCAGTAATGATGGCGGATCAAAGTGTAGTACCTGTTCTCCTCATCTATAATACTAATGATAATATTAAACATATCCTCACGGGGAAACATTGGGTATTCTTTGACCGAGAAGCCATTGCTAATAAATTACGCATTTCTTCTCTCCCTGGATATCAGGATGTTAACAATGCCTAGTAATATTTACCTATATATATATATATATATATTTATATATATATATATATATATATATATATATATACTAGTAGTAGTATTTGCCTTGCGTAGTAATATGAACCGTTTGCTTATTAGGAAGCATTGAAAGCTGGTTTTTCAAGACCAATAGCTGTTATCGCTCTTTCCACTGTTGGTGGAAGTTTCTTTCATAGCCTTTTGTTTAAAGTAATGTGGAATATCAACCTCTTGATAATGCCTTTCATTTCTCTTCGTGTTACTTTAGTCGCAGTCTCTCCGATTTGCCACATTTCTTTTTTTTATTCTGTAGCACTCGTCTACAAGTTTCCAAGAATATAGTTTCAATTCGCCATTTTTATCCATTGATCTGAGAAAGCGGTTGTATACAACTGCCAGTTTACATATGTCTGAACGAGTTTATCTCCAGGATTTACATTCATATGAAAATTTCGATCCGATGAGACTATCAGAAAATCTTACCCTGTTTTTTTTCCTTTTTAGCAGTTTGCGATGTCAGGCGAAAATACACCTATCGCTGCCTATTCTACGTTCAATTCCATTGCCTCCATTTTTGCTATCAGTGATCCTGTGTAACATTTGCTTTTGCTTTTCGCCTAGCTGATAGTGATAGTTGATAGTTAAAGTTATGCGCTGGGGTTCCCACGAGAAAACTCACACTTCAAGATCTCCCTCCAGATATATCTCTACTGATATGATGTGGTGGTGGGGAGATGATGATATATGTTTTCATAGTTGGCATAAGAATGAGCTTGGACAGAAAATTCAATAGTCTTTATCAAATATTCCAAGAAATATGAACGTTAGATCTAACTCCCCAAAACAGAATCTATGATCGTTTTTGGGAATGTAAGTAGTGAGGGTACACACACGGAATCCATCCAAAATCAGGACTTGGAATGAATAAATTCTATACACGAAATACGGAAATTGAACTGAAGATAGGTTGCGTTTTTTGTTAGAAGAATGCAGAGGGATACAGTGAAAGTGAAAGTGAAAGTGGAAGTGAAAGTGAAAATGAAAGTGAAAGTGAAAAAGAATAAGAATACTGACAATGGGCTGGATGGCAGAAAGGATAAAAAAAGAAACAGGCTTCAAGACAACAGAAGAGGATTACATTTAAATTTTGAAGATTGTAGTTATCAATGAAAGAAGAAATCAGGAGAAAATTCCTCAAGTGTGAAATGCGAGAAATGAAACTGTTAATGAAGAAATGGCGGTTAAATATAGCTAGTTCAAAAAGTAAAACATTGAGACCTAGATGTCAATCTATTAGAGATAAAAAAGCTTGCCAGAACATGAAAATATTTGTAGAAAAGACAGAAAGAGGCCCCACCATATTGGTGAGGAAGTAACTGAAATCGAGATGCCTGGTCAGGAATGATTAGAGATCCTTCTTTGGATTTTGTCAAGAATCTTGAGATGTTCAGCAGGAGCACCAGACCAGATATGGCAGCAGTATTTAATGCATGGATGAATGACAGATTTGACAAGGAAAGATTTTCTCTCATTAAACAGTGATCCAACTTGCAGTAGATGCAGCTATTGATTTAATGTAGTTGCTTCACTTAAATTCATGTATTTGAGGTGCCAGGGAAAAAGCTCATCAAAGAAGTTAACATGAATATATTTGTAGAAAAGGCAGAGGGAAGCCTCGCTATGTTGGTGAGAAAATAACTGAAGTCAAGATGCCTGACCAGGATTGGTAACATTACAGATCTTTCTTTTGTCAAGAATCGAGACAGCAGGAGCACCAAACCAGATATGTCAACAGTATGAACCAAAAAATATTAGATATATATAACTACGCAAGATGGATTCTGATGAGAAAATTTTTCTGGTACGAAACAGTGAACGAAATTTTCTAGAAGTTGTAACAATTGATTAGCTATAATCGCTTCACTTCATGTGAGTCGAAAACGGGACGTCAAGAAGGCGGGAAGTGATGATTTCCTGGATATTAGGATTAGACATGCTGATAGCAGACAGAAAAAATTATATGTGGTAGGTAATTAAAGCAGTTTTGTTTTTTGAGGCGTTAAAATTTACAAGCTATAATTGGTCCCAGTTGAATGCTGATCTGACGTTCTTTTCAAGAACAGTTCCCAGGTTTGTCGGGTCTGCAGAATTTTTCTTGCTAAGACAGGGGAGTAAATGACCGTGTCGTCTGAATAAATACCTATATTTTTTAGATTATATTCATAATCAATATATATATATATATATATATATATATATATATATATATATATATGGTTAACTTATGCTTTTTTATATATTAAAATTAACATATGGTTCCAACGCTACACAGGAATAACCATGTTTCAAAAACAGAAACTAAAGACTCCCAATTCAGTTATATAATTAAATTGAATTTCGCTTGAAAATGAAACAGAACTAGGGTCATTAACTTAATTATGTAATTGAATTTGGAGTTTTTAGTTTCTGTTTTTGAAACACGGTTATTTCTGTGCAGCGATTGAACTATATTTTTAAATCAGTTAATTTATAATATTTATGCTCTGTAAATTTGCATTGAGCACTGTTTTGTAAAACTAAAATTGTTAATAAGAACACCGGATTATATATTTTACTGTTCTAATCGACAGCCGAGACAATAGTGTCTGGCCGTGTTAAAAATCTGATGCAATCACGGATGACGCAATATTTTTCAAGGCCAAATAGATTTCATCATACACACCAAAAATAGATTCATATTACTGCACACTACTGCAAATGACATAACCTGAGGAAAAATATAGAAACGGATTACACCCTGTTACTCCGGTGGGTCTAAAACCGACCGACTGGTGAAAGGAAACTAAAGCAGTTTTTTTTTCAGTTAATTTGCACAAGTGTGTAATTAGGAACTGATTTAATCAGAAAGAACATTGAAGATCTGAAACAAGGATAGATGTTAGGAAATGGTTATGGAAATTGTGAGAATAGCAGTTTTCATGCAGGAAACATTCGACTTTCGTTGACCGAAGGGCGATCACTACTGTCATTTGGAATTTATAAAATCTTTCTCTTAAAAAGATTGTCAAGGAAAATAGTCTTTGGAGACCAAAAATTGTTATCGTTCTTTCTAGTGTTAAAGGGAATTTCATTCATAACATTTTGTTTGAAGGCTGTAGGGAAAGTCAGCATACTTATCAATATTCTTCCTTCTAGTTCCATCTGCTACGCGTTATTGTTTCTTCTGATCGTTTTGTGTTCATTTTGTTTAGTTCTTTTTTCGTAACAGATTTAATGTTTAGTATAGAGCTTAGAAAAAAATTCGCTGTGTGAGATAGGCAAGACGTAAGAAATGTAGCAACATCAGCATGGCAAAGGGCACTCCTTTAAAGGCAAGAAAGAGCAAAAATATTTTAAATCAAGTGATAGCGATTTCTGTATGAGTCGTACGATTTTTGAATCAAGCACGGGCAACGCCGGGTCATGCTGCTAGTTATCTAATAGATTTTTAGATTTTCTTAGTCTGTCGTTTACTGTGTGTCGTCAATGTGAAGTTTGTTGTTTAGTTTGTGTTCATGAAGCAGTCTGTTGTGTATGTATGGAAGCATCCTTTAAAATATGCAATTACAGGACACAGATACTCGATACCACGTAGAATTTTAAATGAAAAAAAAAAAAAACGAAAAATTACACATAGCTGTAAATCCAGTGGCTACGAACATGATATAATCACCGACTTTTACTTCAGCCATTCATTTTAATACAAGCCTGTTGTCTATTGTAATGTGCTGTTTCAGTTTCATATTTTGATAATACAATCTGAAGTAACCATGTCCAGTCGGGTCAGCAATCAATGAACTTATAGATTCAAAGGAAAGAGCTGAATTATGAGATCTCATATTGCCTTTGATGTTTCATGATCTATGGATCGATCATGATCATACTGAGGGAAGGAACATGTTGAAACAAAACGTTACCCTTGTGACAAGCATTTATTAAATTTCCCATCGGTTGGAAGCTCTGCTAAAAGAAGATTGAATGACCGATAAAACGGGAGAATAATATCGATTTTTACACAACGTTGTTGGTGAAGTTTATTTTCTTTAAATATATCATTTCCATGTCCTCTGCTAGCTGGTGTGATACGTTTTGTGACTTACAATACGACCGAGACTGATTGATAGAAAAATGTGTGCATCTGTGAAAACATCTATTTTAGCATTTCATTTAAATAAAATCTACATTTGTCAGACAAAAGGTAATTCAAGTTTAGTGCCGGACGATCGATGTTCTTTTATTTAGCCGTATCGTTGCAGTAAGGTTCGCCTATCGTCCGGTTCATACTTTCGCCGGTCTTCCGATCAGGAATATTGGTTTATAACTTGTTTACTGTTCAGAATTGAGTTTTCGGCTCATTCTAATGTCATCTCATTCTCATTGATCTCCGTAGCACTCATCCTGCGTCTTAGTGACAGTATAGCCTCGCTTGAGGTAAATTGATTTAAAATAAACGAATTAAAAAATAGGTTATAACTGATTTCAACTGAATTGTATTCGTGTATTTTAAGTTATATGTATTGGTAAAGTATCACTTGATTGAGAGTCGACAATGTTTCAGTATTGATTGAGTGAGAGTCGAGAGTGTTTCAGTAATAATTGAGTGAGAGTCGAGAGTTTTTCAGTATTAATTGAATGAGAGCCGACAATGTTTCAGTATTGAGCGAGAGCCGACAATGTTTCAGTATTGATTGAGTGAGAGTCGAGAGTGTTTCAGTATTAATTGAATGATTGCCGACAATGTTTCAGTATTGAGTGAGAGTCGATTATGTTTCAGTAATAATTTGAGAGTCGAGAGTTTTTCAGTATTAATTGAATGAGAGCCGACAATGTTTCAGTATTGAGCGAGAGCCGACAATGTTTCAGTATTGATTGAGTGAGAGTCGAGAGTGTTTCAGTAATAATTGAGTGAGAGTCGAGAGTTTTTCAGTATTAATTGAATGAGAGCCGACAATGTTTCAGTATTGAGCGAGAGTCGACAATGTTTCAGTATTGATTGAGGAGAGTCGACTGAGAGTCGAGAGTTTTCAGTATTAATTGAATGTGACAAGAGTATTGAGCGAGAGCCGACAATGTTTCAGTATTGATTGAGTAAATAGAGTTTCAGTATTAATTGAATGATTCGACAATGTTTCAGTATTTTCGATTATATTTCAGTATTAATTGAGTGAGAGTCGAGAGTGTTTCAATATTAATTGAATGAGAGCCGACAACGTTTCGGTATTGAGTGAGAGTCGACAATGTTTCAGTATTGAGTGAGAGTCGACTGTGTTTCAGTATTAACTGAGTGAGAGTCGAGAATGTTTCAGTATTGATTGAATAAGAGTCGACAATGTTTCAGTATTAATTGAATGAGAGCCGACAATGTTTCGGTATTGAGTGAGAGTCGAGAGTGTTTCAGTGTTGATTAAATGAGAGTGGACAATGTTTTCAGTATTGATTGAGTGAGAGTCGAGAGTGTTTCAGTGTTGATTGAATGAGAGTCGACAATGTTTCAGTGTTGATTGAATGAGAGTCGACAATGTTTCTGTATTAATTGAATCAGAGCCGACAATGTTTCCGTATTGAATGAGAGCCGACAATGTTTCAGTATTGAGTGAGAGCCGACAATGTTTCAGTATTGACTGAGTGAAGTCGACAATGAATTGTAATAGCTCGGTTGTATATTAATCCCAATGAAATTAATAGTTGATGGTATTTTTGATTCATTTTAATATATGTAAATATTAACTTTTTTCCTACAACTCCTTCTTGCAAGTGAAAAATTGTGAATGTTCTATGGCATAGAATTCTTGTTAGGTTCGCGTATTCTTTCCTTTAAATATCGAAATGTCATGCCGATATATTTCAATGGTGATAATTTTGGCATTTCATTTGGTAGATTTTTTTCTGATGTAAAAACCGTATGTTTTACATTGATTACACGCTACCTATCGTGGTGGAAAGTTTTTCAGAGACCTGTGACTCTAAGAGCGATGCCGTTGGGCGTTCTAAACTACTATCATAGCCACCCTTGGCGGTAAAGTCGAAAAGGAGCACTCAGTTTAAATGTGAGCAACTCCAAAGACCCCAACGGTGGAAGAAGCGAATGATGATTACAACAGATCTCAATGATTAAACTAACGGATGAAGAGAGCTACGCATCAGGGACATGTTAAAGAAGGCGCTACTCAAAATCATATCAGTATCTGCGGCAGTCCGTTATAGTTTCATATATGGAGTCTTCAAGTCTCATTCCTTATGTGTTGCAAAGGTATGTCATGAAATCAAGCATGTCAGTCACTTTCTGTTAAGTTGAGGTCTACCTTACACAAATTCACACCATTGGCACTTTCTTATACTCTTATTTTGTTTCACTTCCAGCCAAATCATGCAAGCCAAATGGTGAGAGGGAATGGACGACGGGAGCCTGTTTTGATGAAACTAGTGTAGAAGCAGTCACCATTTGAAGGGCAGTTATTTTGTGTTATATTCCGTGCTGATAGGTTTATATACTTGAGTAACACAGTAGTTAAAATAAGGAAAGGTGTATTGTAAAACCAATACAATAAGAAATAAGGTAACAGTTGTGCACAAGATCGTCGCAAGTCAATCCAGTAGTGAGTGCTATTATTGCAAGGTCGGCAGTTCTAGAGTAAGCATCAGTCGTACTCAACAGATCCCAGCTAGTATATTTATTAACCGCCTCACGTGATCAGAATTTAATGTGGGGTACCCGATCCCGTAGGCTCAGCCGAAAATTCCCCATAGACCCCGTATAAAACAGGGTCGGGTAGCTGTTTCCCGAGACGAGAGTCTGCCCTTCGACATATCCTCGTCTGGAGGCAGAGTTTGACCAACACAGATCGAACAGATCCCAGCTAGACGGTATCTAGCAACTGCCCCACCCAGTCACATGTGGCACAAGGCCGAATTTAATGTCGGGTTTCCCAGCCCGTAGGTTATGCCAAAAAATTCCCGTAGACCCGGCATAAACAAGATCGGATCCGTCAACCTCCCCGAACGAGACTCTGCCCTTCGGCTGAGTCTCGTCCGGGTTCCTCTCTGCTCAGAGGCAAAGAGTTCGACTGGCTATCCGAAAAAAAGATTTCGGGTAGTCTCCGTACTCCGTTGACTTACAGATATATAGGTAGTTACACACTATAGTGTAGTTACTTATAGGGGTGACAGGTTATTTCATTACATCATTTTGAAAGGAACTAACTTCAAAAATTCTAAAAACAATGCCAGCTTTAAAATACCACGTAGAGGAGAGATAATGTACTGATTTTGTAAAATATATTAAAAATATAACAAATCTTTTTATGGCCGTTAGGAGGGGGTTTATATTTTTGGCTTTAGAAAAGTTAAATATTTGTCAACTGGTAAGTTCTTATATTATGTTGCTATATATAAGCTAGTCATGAGTTAAGTCAATGTTGGCAAAGGGCCTAGAAATGCCAGAGATTATTTTATTATTGGTCAATGGTACTGTTCGTTATAAAAATGCTAGAAACATTCACACCGGCCTTAGATAGATAGATAGATAGATAGATAGATAGATAGATAGATAGATAGATTTGCTTTTTATGGCATATTAACCCTTTCGATAGATAGATAGATAGATAGATAGATAGATATTAACCCTTTCGATAGATAGATAGATAGATAGATAGATAGATTTGCTTTTTATGGCATATTAACCCTTTCGATAGATAGATAGATAGATAGATAGATAGATAGATAGATAGATAGATTTGCTTTTTATGGCATATTAACCCTTTCGATAGATAGATAGATAGATAGATAGATAGATAGATCGATAGATAGATAGATAGATAGATAGATAGATAGATAGATTTGCTTTTTATGGCATATTAACCCTTTCGATAGATAGATAGATAGATAGATAGATATGAACAGGCTGCGATAGATAGATGTTAACCAAAAAGTCATTTTTAGTATTTATAAGAAAAAAGAGTATACAACAAAATTTGATATCTCGTTAATTCTCAAAAGAATCCCCATTGACATCCAAAACATTTTGCCGACGCGACTCCAGCTGCGTAATGTCGTGGCGGTAAAATCGGTAGTCCTCCACGCAAATAAATCTCTGAGCGCCTGCTGAAAGTCTGCTACATTTGTGAAGGATTTTCCCCGAAGGCGGTTTTCTCGGGAATGGAAGAGATGGTAATCAGTTAGAGCATTTTCCGGTAAGATAAATAGCTCAGTATTCCCCCCCCCAGCCAGTTCGCCAATGGTATACCTGGCCACCCGTGCCACATGAAGCCTAGAATTATCAGCCTTGTGATTAACCAATGTTTCTCCAATGCTGCACAGGTTCGCAGTAATTATTTGGCCCGTTGGTAGCAGCTCATAGTACACCACTTGTCGACTAGTCCACTAAATTCAGAGCATGATCCTGCTTCGGTGTTGTGAGGTGAGGTACAGTGTCTGGCACGCTTGGAGCTTCATACAGGACTCACTTTTCGTCATGAGCACTCGATCCAATCTGAGTACATTGCGGTGACGGGTAAGCAACGAGAAAATCGCTGTTGCTTTTTAGCTACCGACAGTGAGTGAGGTACCGATTCCCTCAACTTGTACGGCTTCCCTATACGGTGCAGGTGAACTCTGACTTTCATTGTCTCGCCATAGTTTTGGCAGTTTTCCTCCTCTACGGCCGATGCCTTCGGGGTCTCGTCATTCAGAACCTGTGGCCCGCCACTGCGGGGTTCATCACAAAAAGACAGATCTCCCGACCTGAACAAATGGAATCAATGCGTGGGTGTGTGTTCACTCACTATATTATCACCAATGGCATGACGTATTCTGCGAGTTGATGCGGACTAGCCCACCTTAAAGTCATAATACAGACAACCCCGAACGATCTGCTTCGACACCGCCATGTTTTCTCGCCGCTGCTCGAACTATGACTGATATTTGTGCGCAATGCACTTGCAATGGTCAAGACAATCGCCACGCCCACTGCCTTACTTGCACGCGACGCATTCATCTGTATATTAGTGGCCACCTCTTATCCACACAAGGTGAAAAACTAGCAAGCTAAGAGAGATCGATATGAACGGACTGAAACTGCGAGAAATAGAGAGAATAAGAGAAAGCAAAGTAGAAAGAAAGAAAGAAATAAAGAAAGAAAGAAAGAAAGAAAGAAAGCAAGCAAAGTCAAAAGAAAGAAAGAAAGAAAGAAAGGGAAAAAGAAGCAAAGAAATTATATCCAAGTGTACTTTTCCTTTTTTTAATGATGATATTAATTAATTAAGCTTTCCAAGTAATTAGATGTTATAATTAATGTGAAAGAAGATCAAAGATCATACACTTATTAATTACGGACATGCATATATGTAGATGTGCATTTTTTTATGTGCATATATTATGCATTTCTTTAATATCGCTAGTAATATATACATATATCCATATAAAAACGAATGTAATTTAATTTACAGCACATTTCAAAAGAATTTAAACCCCAAGCTAATAAATTGATAAATCGAGATAAACCCCCACTAAGTTTATTTACGATAGTTAAATAAAAAAGGAAATTGTTCACTTTTAACTGGATACTACAATTACTGTAGGTAAAAAATTCCACTTTGAACCTATTGTTCAAATTGAAAAAGCTAATAAAACAATATGATCAACAACGTTTAGCCTGGACGGGTGACCGCATGTGAATAACAAGTGCTTGGATATGCGGGTGATGTAATGTATAATGTCTTGGAATTTTTAATCGGTGAGTCGAGTTTCAATTGTAGCTGCTTTCGTTGTATTCACTTACGCACAAATAGCCTCGGGAAAAGTAAGAATATACCTCATCTCTGTCCCATATTTGGTTTAATTATTAAAACTCATATTATTAAAACTATTATCTCCAAAAAGAAATAATTTTTCGTATACAATATCTATATTTGGTCATTAAATAACCCTTAGGGGGTTGATAAAACAAAAACCGCGCAAACGGTTATAAAAGATTATATTTAAAAAATACTACGTATAAAACATCGCTTTCTTTTTTTCATTATTCTTTAAAAAAAAAAACAGAAAAAAGGACAGAAGGCGATACACCATAAAAAGAAAATATATAAACAAAAATGCATCTTTATATATATATATATATATATATATATATATATACGTGTGTATGAAATCCATGTAATTGGATCACATTCATTCCTTCTGTATTCTAATTGTAAGGAGCCAACGCCACTCACTGAGCTACAATCGCAACTTCTTACGTCCAGCGTGAATGATTACCTCTTGTCAGCAGTCAATATACCACATAACACTCTTAAGCGCTTAGCCTTGGAGCGGGTAAAATGGAGATCAACGTGTTTTAGTGGACTCAGCAGTTTTCAATCTGCTTGTCAGAATCATCTTCAAGAAACGAGAGCAAGAACTAAAAGGTAAACCAATCTAACAGTGATCTCAACTCACAATCCTCACTCTTGCTCCATATGTGGCCTCCTTTGTAAATCACTAGCGGGTCCTAAATGCCACTTAAGATTATCGCACAAGAGAGAGAGAGAGAGAGAGAGGGGGAGGGGGCACCACGAGACGGTGTAATGAATAGCAAGCTTGTCTCGCTAGAACAATTACAACTGAGTAGTGAGTTCCATCTTCACTGGGAACACCCTACTTTCGGCCTTGTGCCACAACTAAGCTACGCTTGAGAAAACATTACACATAGATAGATAGATAGATAGATAGATAGATAGATACTGGCGCACATGATAATAATTAAAAGAAAAATGAAGAACTAAGTAGTTAACCGGTTTTAAAACTCACCCAGCGGAGCTTAAACGAGTTTAATAAATGTGTATATATGATATATGTGTATATATATATATATCTTACGACCTTAAGATATTGGAGGCCATATATATTTTATCAATGATGCCTTCGATCTGTAAACAGAAGGAATTTTTGTCCTTAGTCTTCAATTTAATTTTCTTTTTTCCCTCAGATTTCATTCCATTCATTGATTATATATAGATATTTATTAACCTCGATTTACTTCCGTTGCGCGAGGTTCGACTCCGATTACCTCGCTAGTTCTGCATTTCTTGTTCTTTTAATCATTATCATGTGTAGTAGCATTAAAACTACAAATAAAAAAACATATCTGTTTATGACGGTTATATATATATATATATATATATATATATATATATATATATATATATATATATATATATATAATATAAATTAACTGATTGAAAATGTTTTTCGCTACACAGTAATAACCATGTTTCAAAAATGGAAGCTAAAAACGTTAAATTTAATTATATGATTAAATTAAAACCATTAGTTCTGTTTCATCTTTCGAATATTATATATATATATATATATATATATATATATATATATATATATATATATATATATATATATATATATATTATTATTATTATTATTAAATGAAAAGGGACTACGTTCATATAACCAACAGACAAATCTGACACGAGGAAAAAAAGAAAAAGCCCAAAATTTTAAATTCAATTAAAAGCCTTTATTCTGGACCATTACTAATTTACACGCTATTTTTTTATGGCAAACTGTTGGCAGCCAGCGTGACCGAGTGTTGAAATGATGCAACCGATTTCTTCGAATCTCAGAATTTCCTCTATTTGTCTTTTTGTTTTTTTTTGGGGGGAGGGGGTAAAACACTTTCTTTTTTTTTACACGAAGACTTAAATCTACATGACCAGACTACAATTTGTTTTCACTGGAATTACAATGTCTGCTGCTAGGAAATTGTTTCACTCTCTCATTTTTTCTCGTTACAGTTCATCTTAGACATTTACAAATATACAATTTCTCCGTGAATTGAACCTTGCTGCTATATCTGGTCTGGTACAACTGCTGGATATCTCGAAATTCTAGACAAAATCCAAAGAAATGTCTGTTATATTATCCGTCCTGATCTGACTTCAGTCGTTTTTCCAACCATCGTGAAGTGACTTCTCACTGTCTTTTCTATGAATATTTTTATAGCAGTTATTCTAATGAGCTCTCCTCTTTCGTAACTCGGCCGCATTTAAGCTTCATGCCAAATTGCCAAATAGGGCTCATCTTTTTAGCGTTGAAGTAGAAAGACAAAACCGCAAGTTCTACTCTAATAGTTCCTTTACATGGACTTCTCGCATATGAAACACTATTCCGGTTTCTTGTTTTCCTGCCACCTACGTTCAAAAATTTTAAATTCAAGTTCAATCGCCATCTTTTCTCTTCCTGAGACCTGTTCTTTTGTTGTCTTTTCTCCTTACTAAAGTCCTCACATCCTCTTTTTACTTCCAGTAATACATTGCGTCTTAGTGGCATTATTGCCTTACGGGATATTTTATGAAGTTAAATTACGTTATTGAATAAGTAACAAACAACTTCAATTTGAATTACTTTCGTTGATTTTTTGTTTCGTACAGATACCTTATACTCGCTATGTAACATAATAAATACAATTATATATTTAAGTCCTTGTTTCGAAAGACAGCTCCTATCTCTGCTAATACTAACATTCAACATTTAACCGATTGTTTACAGAGAGTCCTAGTCAGTAAAGAATAATAGGATCCTGGATCCTGATGCTAACTAGAAGCCAAAACTCGATTGACCCAGTTCCAGCTCAGGCTTCGCAAAGGCTGACTGCCGAATGTAAAGATAATTGCAAGGACTTGGTTGTCTTACAAAAGGAACTATTTGTTGAACTGAACTTTGTAAAAAATGGAAACCGTAAATATAATTTGTCAACTTTTAATAGGCAGCAAAATTTAGTTAGTGAGTTCGATCCTTACTTGGCGCAACCTACTTTCGACCTTGTGCCACAACTAAGCTACGCTTGGAAAAACATTATATATATATATATATATATATATATATATATATATATATATATATATATATATATATATATATATATATATATATGTATAGGTAGATATGTAAATATTATGTAAAACAAAAAAATAATACTGAACTGTTATGTAATATCAGTCCTTCTATATGGAAGTTAGTGCTGGATAATCTTCATCAAAGATTAACAAGAGAATTGAAGAAACATACAGGGTGATGTTGAGGATAAAATGGACGGAATAGTGAGGAGAGATGAAGTTTTCTTGAAGATGAAAATATTTATACACCATCAGAAGGAGTCAGTTGAAATTTCTAAGACGCGGAAAAGAGGGTTTGGAAAATTTGATACTCACAGAAAAAATTGTAGTCAAGATAGACAGAGGGCTTTTGTTTGTTTCTTAACGGCATATCAACACCTTGAGTCATTTAATGCCGAAATTTTATTTTCTTGTCATCTTTGGTATTTTTTTTCCCCAAAAAATTATTGCTGGTAATTTTATTTTGCTATGAAAATGTATTTTAATTTTTTTTCAAAGAATTTTTTTTATATTTTCATGTCTTGATCACAGTATGGAGGTTCGTTATTTTCCCATAGTTGGGACCCTAACAAGTGCTACCACCTCATGGACAGAGTAAAATAACGCATAACCTTAGCTAGCGAGCTTGAGAACAGATAACAAAACGATAAAATTTATTAAACGGTACAAAAAGTAGGAAATTATTTCGAACTAAGATCGCCTACCTCCTGAAAAGGACACAGCACAAAGAAAAAGGACAACAAAATATAAAGATCTATTTGACAAAAGAACTAACAAATAATTCATTCTTATTTGGCTTTTATTCCTTGAATAAAGAAGAGGAATTCATCCCTCACTTCACTAAAGATTCCAGGCGCTTCTTTTTTTTAAAAATATTTTTCTTATATTTTTGAATATTTTGTTCCTGATTTGCTGTTTGAGTAAAAAATATATATTTTTTTTAATTTATATTGTCGGCTTTTTTTTAAAGGTTTTAACTTTTCAGCCAGAGTTTGTAAATAATTAGGAAGGAAAGACTGTAAAAGTCTGTATTAGCTAACGGTTTATATAATGAAATTATTAATTATAGCCAGGTTCCTTAAATTCTAATGAGTTGCCATTCCAAAAGAGAGCTTCAGGCGAGAAAAAATGTTTATTCTAAGACGAATGACGCAAAACTGGAAGTAACTGACGATGGGATATCGAATTGATTCGAAGAAGAAAAGAAAAGGAAATTCAACGAAATGAATTCAGCATCCAATTCTCGTCTGACCTTATGAAATCTCGTGTTGATATCAAACTGCTTGCGCGTGATTCCAGCGCGCTGTGTCGACGTTGCACACCGCATAAAATCATGTCAGCTAATTATCACTCTTGTAACATCGCATGGCAACAGAAAGAAACATGGTGCACTCGATACGGTCCTTCCGAATAGACAGCAAGAAAGCACTGCAAAGTTACCACGAAGAAGAAAACAAAGAAGAAGATATTAGAAGAAGAAGATATTAGATGAAGAAGAAGAAGAAGAAATTAGAAGAAGAAGAAGAAGAATATATTAGAAGAAGAAGAAGAAGATATTGGAAGAAGAAGAAGAAGAATATATTAGAAGAAGAAGAAGAAGATATTGGAAGAAGAAGAAGATATTAGAAGTGATTAGAAGAAGAAAAAGATATTAGAAGAAGAAGAAGAAGATATTAGCAGAAGAAGAAGATATTAGAAGAAGAAGAAGATATTAGAAGATATTAGAAGAAGAAGAAGAAGAAGAAGAAGAAGAAGAAGAAGAAGAAGAAGAAGAAGAAGAAATGGTGATGACGTGATTTACTTTTAAAATGGCCACGGCACCTGCTTTATGATAAATCAGAGTTGCCTGTAGAAGTTATTAGTGTTTATGAAGAGACACTTTCATTTTTACTTTCATTTCCTCCAAAGTTGATTCTGATGCTAGAGGGCTATTCTACGGTCATCAATAAACGAGAAGGACGGAAAACAACAAAATGATCTTTAGGCAACACTCGAGCATGTACCTTAGAAACCCAGCGTACCCCACCTATTGTATAGTTTTAATTATTAAGACTTGGCGATAGCTAGGTGAATAGACATATAGATGATGATATATTTAATATTTTTGTTAGGGATGCTGGGGTTTTACGATATATCAACAATTACCCTGACCGGACTTCCCTATGTTTTTGCCATAAATATTTTCATTCCAATGATTATAACAAGTTCCCCCCACCCAGGTTTCTTGATTGCACGAATTTAAGTGTACTACTTGATTAGTAACAAGATCTCATTGTTTTTCTGTTCATGGCTACGGCTCTGATGATTTTTTTTTCTCTCTGGTGGCCCAACTAAATGAATTTAAGCGTGCTACTAGATTGGCATCTAGGTCCCACCCATTTACTGTTAAAATAGCGAAATCCAAGCGCCATTTTTACTCCAACAATTTATTTTCTCGCACTTCACGAATGTGGAACTCCCTTCCGTTTACTTGCTTCCCTGATAACTACAATCTTCAAAATTTTAAATGCAATGCCAATCACCATCTTCTATCATCTTGAATACCATTCATCTTTTGTCCTTTCCTCAATCTTCTCTATACTAAGTGTTTTCTCTGACTTCAACACTCTGTTACTACGTGCGTACTTGTTGTATTCCCGCCTTGCTTGGGATGAAATTATTTTAAATAAAGTTTAAGCAAATAGAGCGAAAAAAAAGCCACAAAGACAAAGGTTTTAAAGAAGCATGTATTATGTAGTGGATTAAAACATGGGACGCCGTGAAGAGCCATCACCACACAAAAAGAATCAGCTATATTTATGCTTAACTTCTATTCTCGCCTGTAGAAATTTCTTCTGGTTTCACGTTTCCCTGCCAACAACAATATTCAAAACTTTTAAATGCAACAGCATTCACAATCTGAAACCGGTTTGTTTATTTTCCTTTCTATTCACAAAAATCTTCCCAATGATTTTACTTCCCGTAATCCATTGCGTCTTAGGGGCATTATCTCCCTGCTTGCTTGTGATGAAATGATTTTTAAAAACTTCTATCGTCATCTGCTCTTTCGATAAATCTTTCTCTTCAATAAAGTTTTCTCAGGGTCCTTCAAAGTCAGTAACACCTTGCACCTTGCCGGCTTTATCGTCTTGCTTTGGGTAAAAAGATTATCAAAGTAATTTATGTGCTTAAAAAAATGGTGCTGTTTTGCTTTGTTATCGGCAAGTAAGAAATATCTACTTTGGATTATATCTACAAAGGAAAAAATAATTACAGCGTACAAATTTTATCTCGGGATGATATCTACATAGTAAAACTACTTATAGTAAAAATATACTATAGTAAAAATACTTTGGGTTGTTTTCTTCTTATAGATATCAAGCCAAAGTAGCAGCATGTTTTTACTATGTAGATATCATTCGGAATTAAAATTTGTACGATGTAGACATTTTAGCGGACGTACATGTTGCTTATCGCTAGAATATAAAGAAAAATGTTTAATATTTTAATTGCATTTTCTTCATTTTTTTAAGCATTTCACCCCAAGCAAGGCGGGACGCCACTATCACGCAAGGGGTTATAGAGGATTTGGAGTGAGAGTAGATAGGAATGATAGAGGAAAGGATGAGGAGAAGGATAGTGGATAGATCAAGGCATCTGTAGACGTCGATTGGCATTACATTTGAACCAGTCTGGGAACCAGCGCAAGCAGCTCATCGGAGCAATTACCATGAAAGTATTAGTAAAAAAGACACACAGAGGCGACGGCACGTCTGTGAGAGAGCGACTGCAGACGAGATGCCAGATCAGGGCCAATTATATTACATATCCACCTCTGGATCTTGTCAAGACCTTCGAGGTAAACAGAAGGTGCCCCAGACCATATATGCCAGCAATATTCCATGCAAGGGCGAATGGTTGATTTGTAGTTTTGAAGGATGTTTTACAATGTAAGTATCGTGCCAAAATAAAATTTGGAATCTATCTTCCTGTCTATCTATCTATCTAAAGCAGTTCATTAACTATCATAATTTTATCAGTCACATCACTTAGAAATACCGGTTCCCGTACGAAGTTAGATGGGTGACACGTTAGAAGATCGTATGGTATAGATACCTTTTCCTTGGAGATAACAAGCCAAAGTGACATGAAAGATTTTATCAAATAATATTGCATACTTTTTCGCCAAAATAATATTTGATTAATATATATATATATATATATATATATATATATATATATATATATATATATATATATATATATATACTTTATTTTAGGATATTACATTGAAAAACATCTCAAAATTGCTACACAATTACTGTCGTGTTTCAATACGTATAAACGCATCTCACCAGGCGTTTACTGTATTTTGCTTTGAATTCTGAATAAATCGTTTACTCGTCAGTAAATCACAATTGCCTGATGAGATGCATTGAAACACAACAGCAATTGTGTAGCGATTTTTACATGTTATCGATGTAATTTCCTAAAATAAAGAATATTGCTATACTTTATCTTGAGTCCTCTTGTAAATTAAATGTTACGAGCGTTAGAATTGTACTCTATTCGTTTTCATCTTACCTATATATATATATATATATATATATATATATATATATATATATATATAATACCATGCAAATATAGCCCTGTTTCGCTGTATCACAGCTCATCAGTACGACTAGACATCCGATTGCTTCAAGGAGGGATCGAAACAGTTGGAGTTTCTACCCCTGGGCTATCAGCGCACGGCTGAGAGAAAAGGAAATTATAGCATATTATTTTTTACGAATGCAATATATATATATATATATATATATATATATTTGTTTGTGTGCGTGTGTGTGTGTGCGTGTGTGTGGAATAGCGTAATATTCGATTGCGTGTCTTGTCGTTAACTGCCAGATGAATTCGTCTGTGCTCCTGCTACAAACACAGAAACAGATGTTTGTCTCTGAAGCTGTCAAAACGTCAGACTGTGTAATGTCTGCGATTTCAGGGTCAGTGTGACAGCCGTGAAGCCTGACTGGTTGTGATAATCCAAACAGACGTCGGTTACTTGAAGGCTTGTTTAGCCGAATTCAACCCTGCCTGGGAAAATGATCCAGCTTCGAGGAAGGGTCGATTATTCATGATAGGGATTCCTGCTTGTAAGAAAGCCATAGCGGGGATCATGAATATGTGGCTCGGTACTCAAGACAAATTGCGAATAAGAACTGTGCAGAGGCTGCTTAGAAGGCAGCGTGGAAATAATTTCATGATCAGTTTGTGGAAGAAAACGCTTAGCATGCAGTGATGTACTTTGAATATACGCTCTTTAGCGCTAGGAGGCGTCGTCAGTGATGTTCTGAATTGGTTCATTGGAGAGTTTCAGGTCTTTCAAACATCATACTCCCCTCACCAAATCGACCCCATCAGAGCTGATCAGTCTCTGATACGATCCCTCCATCTAAATTAACAGCCTGCAGACACTGAATTAGATTAGGCAAACCCTACAACCTCTGCCACGCATTCGATTGGAAGTTGACCAACAGCCAATCGCAATGGTGTGAGCTCTATTTAAGTTGTTTACGTGGGGGGGGATTTTTTACTTTTTCTTTTTTACGTGGATACTCGTCGGATACTCGGAAGGTAATTATCTGTTTTTCGGGGATTTTTTTTGGCAGGTGGGGGGGAGGTTACATTCTTTTTTCAAGTTTCATCTCCGCAACTGATAGTAACTGTTAGTAAAGAAGAAAATAATAATAAAAGAAAAAAAAATAAAGTAAAAATAATAAAATAGGAAATAAAAAAAGAAACGCAACCCTAAAATAATTAGAAATTTACATTCGAACGAATAAAAAAATTCGACCTAAATGTGTTAAAACGGTTTAAATATATAAACAATGTCAATTTAAAACAATTGAACGAGTAATCTCTCTAGAAATCTGTTTTCCTTTCTCGTTGATTGTCGATTTAAAGATTCCCGATTGAGATGCGTTTTCTAAATTTAAAATTTAATTTCTCTTCGTTGAAAAAAAAATCCTCGGAAGGACGGATGAACTCTTCATTTCTTTCGTTTTTAATAAAAATAAAACAGATTGTATGATAAGAAAAAATTTTTCTTTTTCGTCCTCCTATTGTTTAATTTCTTTTCCTTCTCTTTTTATTTCTGGGAATGTATTTAATATTCCGAACATATTCTCATTGTGACCGTGTTTATAGTTATTTATTGAATTTCAAACTTTAATCAATAGTTAAACAAATTACCATCATCGACCACCAGATTAGACTATGTTTTTCTAAAGTATGACGATAAACAACACTGGATATACAGATAAATGACAATAATGTTAACATATTCTAGAAAAGGCCTCTAGATGTCAATGCTTAGAAGCAAACCATTTTCTTTAATGCTTCATAAAGAAAGGTCAAATTCGCAGTCAAGCTGAACAAATAAATTAAATTAATTATCTATTAAAAAATATAAAACCCAAAATTTAATATCCCATATTTCTTCTAAAAAAAAAAACTACATGATGGTCCTGGGAAGACGATAAACTAAATAAATAAGGCCTATATATATATATATATATATATATATAATCTCTTCATTGCAGAAATTATTATATATATATTATAGATAGACCTGGAGAGGGGGATAGATATAATGAAAACTATCAGAGCCACTTGTTTTGTCTTCCAAAACCAAATGGAAGGTTGAGCCAAGTCTTGTAAAAAAACAAATTTTGTTTGACCAAAATTTTTATTATTCCTATTTAATTTCTCTGAAATTTTACACAGCCCACACACACACGACACGCACACACACACACAAATGGGTGCTGATTTTGGTATATATATATCAGTTAAATTTTTTAGTTTTTGAAACCCACTCAATCCAAATATAGGTTATTAAGACAGAAGACTGAGGATTTTTAATTACAAAATAAATTATATCCCATATAGCATCCATTTTAAAATTTACTGTTTATTAATTTCATAAATATATATATATATATATATATATATATATATATATGTGTGTGTGTGTGTGTGTGTGTGTGTGTGTGTGTGTGTGAAACTTACTATAAAAATTAGTTGAAAAAAGATGAGGGGACTGTGTCTCAAACGTATGATGAGGACAGTCATAAATTTGAGTTGATTCCTCGTAACCAATTTAACAGTGATTGAACACCCGGAAGTTGTTTCTGCCGAAGGCATTGGTAACGGTCCATCGGAGGTAAAATGCTAAGTAGACAAGCCCCTCTGTATAATTTACGGAGTTTTGTATTTTCTGCAGGATCAATTTTTAAATTATGATTTTTTTGCAGTCACTTTGGGACTGGGGGTCGATCTAATATCAACAGTAGTATAGATTGAACGTCCATTTGTGCATCTCTCCTCGTACGTTATATATCAATTGAAACATGTTCTTATTGATTAATTATAGCCTATAAACGTGAGCAGATCTTGTTTTGTTACTGTTTTTTTTTTCGTTTTCTTATATATATATATATATATATATATATATATGTTGTTTATATATATATAAAGTATATTTTAAAAATGCGTACGGGCCATGATTATATTTATTCGATATCATGACCAACAGGTCGCCATGTTGCTGTTCTTTTCAACGAGATTTATGAAGCATGTTCATCAGGCAAATAATACGTTTAGATCTGCTACATTTCAAGAGAGAGAATTAAGTCGTTTGAGAAAATGTATATTCAAAGATTTATTTGAACGCGCCAGAAAGACGGAAAGATCATTTTGGTTGAAAGATACATTACGAAAAATCTTTCGTCAAAAAACAGGAAATATACAGAAAAAAAAAAAAAAAAATACAAAATTCAAGCAGCAATCCATTTTAAATTCGAACTTTTAATCTCAACAAAATGAAGAGGAGGTCGTTGTATTCACATTTACAATCTGTTTATGATTCTATGAGTTGATTCTGTATATAAATGTCATAGATTGTCTTCGTCTTAAATAAAATGGTAAGACAAAATCATGGAATCCACGTTTTCTTGACCTTTATAGCTCTTAATATTTTTTTTTATTTCTCCTAAATCAATTCTTCTCAAAGAAGTTCATGTTTCAACGGGCCACCTAATGACAAGTTTTGCTGGGGAATGCGTGGAATGTGAGGTTAGAGATTTGGAAATTGGGAAACACTAGTAATAGTGAGCCAAGCCAAAATAGGAAGCTGAGAGATTGGATAGTTGCGTGCGGAAGGCTAACCAATCAGAAAGGCTCAGAATATTCAATGCGACATGTATAAAGGTGGCCATATTGTTTTGAAAATTCAGACCGAACCTTTGAAATCGAAGACTGATGGTTACGGAACAGCTGCTGGTGGTATTGGCGATATGTCAGATTCTGTTTGATGTCTTGACTCGTGACACAATTTGACGCAACGTTGTTTCATTGTAATCTCGTACTTTAATCTATTTTATATTTCTCGACTATAGTGAATTTAAAACATTCTTATTTTACTATAGCAACGTGAGCTCAAATTTCATTTTGAATTTTATTTCATTAATAAAATCATTAATCTATATAACTCTTCATTTCTTTCGTTTTTATATTTCTAAAATTTAGTTCTCTTATATGTTTCATTTTTTTTTTTTATCGTCCTCCTTTTTTTTTAATTTTTTCTCTTTCATGGACGCCATGTTTTTGGGGCTTGTTTAAAACAATGTTAATGCCCTTTTATATTCTTCGTAGATTGAGTAAAAGTTTTTGAATATCAAACTTTAATCAAAGTTAAACAAATAGGCGACACCATTATAATGTTATGAAATAAACAAATCCGAATGGGGCATGACTATAAAATACGTCCAAAACAAGGCCTCTGATCAGAAACCTTGATGAACCCATTTTAATGCTTTGTTATTTCTTCTAAACCTTGTTCCAACATCCATTTTATAATCTCAGCTGTTAGTTTGTTAACCCCTAAAACTCTGAACTACCCCTCGTTTTGAGTATGACAATCTGTTCTGTCCTGGGTAAGACGATAAACTACGTCCAACTCTTTCTGATCAGGAGGCTTTGTCAGCTGTCTCTTCCTTCATTAAGTATAAGTTTCCTTTTTTCTCATAAAACCTGGAGAGGGATGGCAAAATCAACCTAATTCGGTCTTGGATGTTCTGAAAACCATACAACGGGTTGAGAAGTCTTCGTATTTTTGTTTGACCAAAATTTCAAAGTTTCATTCTTAAACTTTGACCACAGGCCCAAGCCCATTCCCCAATAGAGAAGGACACAGATTACACACAGTTGGAAATATTTTCTTTGTTTCAAAGTTAAATTTTTGTTTTTTAACGAATCTGGTTAACCGGGGGTATGCAAGACAGAAGACTGATGTTTACGTCTTCAGTAAAATAAATAATAAATAATAATTTTTAGAATTTACTAACCGAAGCACTCCTATATATATATATATATAATATATATGTGTGTGTGTGTGTGTGTGTGTGTGTTGTGTATACGAAACGAGTTCGAGAGAGATCGGATGAGCTGACTTTCTCTCAAAATTTATCGGACATTCAGGCCAGTAAATTCGTTAATACTATTTATTATAAACACCAATTTAACATAAATATTTGTATCTACAAAAAGAACGTATAAACATAAATATATATATATATATATATATATATATATATTATCATCCACAGATAGACTGCCCCTCTGTATAAAGCTTATCAGTGGACTAGTTTTGTATTTGCCTCAAGGATATATATATTATATATATATATATATATATATACTTTTTAATAAAAAAAATCGATCTTAAAACTGTTTTTCCCCATTTCGTTCATAAATTATTTCTCCTGAATATATTGAAATATTCATCTCTTTAAAATATTTATTGAATTAAATATAGCCTTTATTTCATGAATATATTTTAAAGTTCATCTCTTGAAGAGATGAATATTTAAATATATATCTATAAAAGCCTTTGCTGAACAAAATGCGTCTTTAACCAAAGAATTTTCAATTTACAAAGCCATGATTATATTGCTCTGTCACTTATAGTGCTCTCGCCATGTTAATGTCCTTTTCAATTATATTTACTACATGTTCAATCTTAAATATATATTTATATATATATATATATATATATATATATATATATATATATATATATATATTAAAGTAGCGGTTCTATTGTCGCGGTTTAAAGTTTGAGTTTCAAGTTCATTCTAGATTCGAGCTTCATCTTTATCCTCTACATCCTCTGTCAAAACTCCCAAATATATATATATATATATTTATATAAATATATTATATATATATATATTTATATATATATCTTTTAATCAAACAAAAACGACACTAAGATACTGTAGACTACATTTACAATCTGTTTATGAAGGAATGAGTTAGACCAAAATATAAATGCCAATAAATTTCAGAGTTTAGGCAGAGGATAAAACAGAGACAATAGATAAGCCTCTACTTTAAAATGACCAATAGCTCTTAATAACGAGCGATAATTCAACATAACAATTCTTCTATTACACATGTTCCACCGGTATATCTATATATATATATATATATATATATATATATATATATATATATATTTTTTATGTGGCTAGTAATACAGACACACACACAAAACACACACACACATATATATATATATATAACCAATCAGAAGGAGAGAGAATATTCAATGAGAGATAAAGAAAGGTATATTTTTGGATGGGCATCTGACAAAATGATAAGATAAGAATTACGGAACAGCTGATTTTAATCTGATATAGCTTCAGATTTATTAAAGTCTCGTCGTGATCAATCTTTAACGTTGAAATGATAAAATTATAAAAAACTGTAAATAGATGCGGATTATATGGTATGTCAACACCCTTGTCTTACTATTACAACGTGAGATACGTCTCATTTTGTATTATTATTTCATTAATAAAACGAAATCTATATTACAGAATAAGATTTTCAGTCAAATATTTCCTATTTCTTTTCGTTTTCATTAAACCTTTTGACAACCATTTATATAAACTCATTTTTAAGGTCATTCTTTGTATTCCTTGTGCTCTCTGCCTTTAATAAAGACAATATGAATATGTGTTTGTGTGATGTGTGTGTGTGTGTGTGTGTTTGAATGTGTGTGTGTGTGTTTACATTCACTCACCAGAACTTTCGTTTCCATTTTTCTTTAGAACTTCCTCAAATTGGTCTCATGTTCCGTAAGTGGTATTCAGCCATTTCCTCCTGTTCGTTATTTCTTCTAAACCTTGTTCCATCTTCTATTTAATATTTGTAGCTTTTTTTAAAACCAGTTTTATTTGTCATAAATCTGTATAATAAATCTGAATAGCAGTATGTCATTTTGTCATACTTTTGCAACAGCCCCAAAATATCATACCATTTCTTCCTAATGTTAAAAATTAAGTTTTTTTTTTCAAACCTGCGATTGACGTCACACATTGGTCTATGGACAAAAGTCGACAAGTATTTTAGAACATATTTTTTTTGTTTAAGTTTCTTTTTAAAATTTGAAGAGAGTTAAAAAATGTAATAGAGAAGGAAAATAATTATATAGGAGTTCTGAAATATTTTCTTTGTTTCAAACGAAGGATTTCTGTCTCTTAATAATCGCATCCTTTTGGACATGAATGTGGCCATCCCAAAATCTTCAGTAAAATAGTTAAAAACAGTAAAATCAACCTTGCTAACCGAAAGCTCCTCTGTGGCTCTTCGGTAAAAGCACGTCAGGCTATATGAAGATTCCGTATAGGATACAGTTTCGATTCCTGTCGTAGGACGCATATTTTCTTTGAAAATGTCTCGCACATTCAGGCCGGTAAATGTTGTTAAACTGTTTATTTACTTAAAAAGCATTTACTTAAATATTTGTATCTATAAAAAAAGAACGTATAAACATAAAAAAAATGTTTTTAAATAATTGTCGGACTTTGTCCATCTCATTATGTTTGACGTCATTTGTTTACATTTGTATACACATCGAGCAGATATGAATGTACGCGAGAAAATCATGGAAAATTGTAGTTTAAAAGCAGTAAAATCGACCTTGCTAAACGAAACGCTCCCCTGTGGCTCAATCCGTAAAAGCACGTCAGGCTATAGGACGATTCCGTATAGGATACAGTTTCGATTAATGTCGGAGGACGAATATTTTCTATGAAAATTTCTCGGACATTCAAGCCGGTAAATGTTGTTAATACTGTTGATTATAAAACAGAGCATTTACTTAAATATGTGTATCTATAAAAAAAAAAAGAATGTATAAACATTTAAAAAAATGTCTTAAAATTACTGCGTTTTTTTTTTTTAAGTGATTTTTTGGTGACGATTTTTTTTTTTTTTTGTCGATAATTTTTATAACTTGGAAATAAATTAGGGTATAATCGAAATTAATTGAGAAATTCAGTGAAATTCATTCATGAAATAAGAATAGTTGTTTGTACGGATAGTAAAGTCTTACGTACATCAAAATGTCTTTAAATGAAGCGGTGACAGAAGAATCATCGTTGAAATTTTAAAAGGTAATCTTAAATATTAATGCAATACTTAAATGATGATATCAATTTTGACTTATTCTATAGTTTATTGTTGCCTATCGCATCTACCCAGTCAAGAGCCCTCCTCAGAAGCTGAGCGTCTTTTAAACTAGTAGAGAAATATATTGACTATTTTTAAGGTCAAGACTTTGGTCAGTTTATTTTTCTTTCAAGACATCCTAAAGACAGAAGAATATTTGCGTCTTTTCATGTTTTGGTCAGTCGAGTCTATCTCCCCGTTCTGTATTACCCGCGGGAAATGAACATCAAGAAATTCTATCTTGATACGAATTACGTCAACCCAAACCCCTACCATGTTCTTCCTTGAAAAACAAATCGATATTCTTCTTGTCGCTTTCCCAGTGAATACACGCGAAGGAATCATAGCGCAAATAGTCGGGTGTGCTCGTCATCCACCATCTTTCGTTCAGCGCACACGTTTCGACCGTTGTCTGTTCGTGCTACGGCAGCCGCAACCTATTTTCTTATCTACCCAGGCCTCATCTCCTCAACGATGGCCGGCTGATTTGACCGCAGACTCTCCCCCGAGTAAACAACAGACTGGTATTTCAGGAAGAAATGACAGAGAAAGGGAGAGAAAGACTGTCGGAAAATATCAGGATTTAACTGAAAATCAGACCGTTCATGTATTTCTAATCGATCTATCGATTTCTGTCGAATATTCATAGCAAACATTCTTTCATCCATTTGTTATTTGTGGTGGCAAGTGATGTCTGTAGATTTTGCGATTAAGAGAAAGGAAAGAATTTCTGTCTGAAGGAGCTCTTTGAGAAAAGCTTCAAATTGAAACATGCTATCAATATATCGGGCCGGTGATGTTCATTTATAAAATAATAATAAAAAAATGAAATATGAGAGGTGGCAAATAAATCATTAGCCTATAGTTATTTTCCAAGCGTAGCTCAGATGTGTCTGAAAGTACAGGACACCAAGTGAGGATCGAACTCACTACTCAGTCGTAATTGTGCTAGCAAGACAAGCTCGCTAACCATTACACTATCTCCAGGTGCCCAATAAGTCATACTATACATAATGTATAAGTTTAATTTAGGCTTGATTTTGTTTCATCTGTGTTTAACTAGTATTATTTTTTAAGTTAGAAATCGTTGGAGGGGGGCATCCATTTGTTCTTAGTGCTCTAGTGACTATGAGAACAACTGTCATATTTTGTATCTATTTCCCTTTTTTTTTAGTTGGCAGGTAAGGATTTATTGTTCCTCTATTATTGTCTACGTCTAGAAGATGAGAGATCATGGTTCTCCACAGTGTCCTATCATTTGTAGCTCTTAGCAATGGTTGTCTTTTTATTATCCTCTCTACTACTTGTTCTGCCATCCATTTACATATGCTAGTTAGGTAGGTTGATCATGGTTCTCCACAACCTCCTATCCTTTGTAACTCTTAGCAATGTTTGTCTTTTTTATTATCCATCGCATTCTCTGTTCTTCCACCCATTTTCGTCTTCCCTCGGGTCAGTAAAAAGACCATTTGCCGTTTCCTTTGGCCCATTTTCTTTTCATTGTGTCCTATGACTGTCATATTATCCAAGCCCTCAACTGGTACAGCTACTTTGCTTTTGTTTGTTCGGGCCAGTGACCGTCTAGACTTAGATTTTAATAATACATGTCGTTGAATAGATATTGTAGTTTCGCAACTCTGTTGCCAAGAAAGACTCACTCTGTAGTTTTCCCTTCTTTGTCCATTATAATTGTCTCCTTTTTAGATTATGTACCCTCTTTGTTGAACCCTAGTTGCTTGTACAGTTCTTAGTGTTTAAAAGTTCTTACCCTGTCATGATATGAGGTTTCATTATATTCGCTTCAACTTCTTGGATTTAGTTTTGATGTGCTTTAGAGTTGCATCCTTTGATTTCGGTTGTACACACATTTCTTTCCGGATCCCAACCAGAGATCTATGGTCAGAAATAGCTTCATGATCATTTTTATAAAAAAAGACCCTAAGATCACACACATTTTACATAAGTAAGTATCTCTGTAATATGTGAGCTGTACTTGTGAGTACTTGTGAGTACAATATTTTATTTTTTTTATTTCTTTAAGGCATTGGCTACCAGTACTATGTTCAGTGGGTCTCTTGGTACCTTTTCCAAATAATGCAGATACTCAAACTGCAATTATTGATGCTCTCATATGCCACATGTTTGAGATTCCCACTTTAAGATCCTTCTATTTTGAGCTTCAAAGATGCATCACAATCTACATCGCTTTTATTATTATTATTATTATTATTATTATTATTATTATTATTATTATTATTGTTTTATTTCCTTTGATTTCTGGTGTGTACTCATTTATTTCCGGGTCCCGCCCAGAGACCTCAGGTCAGAAATAGCATCAGAACATTTTCCACTGAACGATTAAAAAAAAGAGAAACAGCAACACATATTTTACATAGATAATGCCCTTCGTAAGGTACGATCTGTACTCATGAGAACAATTTTTGTATTTCTTTAAGGCTACGAGGAATCCCTTCAGTGAGTCTCTTCGAATCTTTTCCAATCAATCCGAGGGCTCCAGCTACAACAGGGATTGTTAATGATCCCATGTGCCACATTGCAGTCTGTAGATACTGCCATATCATATTACCACTGCCATACCATATTATTATTATTATTAGAAAAATAGAAGAAGAACAATATGAATGGGTATTTGAGGTGCAGCAAGTAATGGATATGCTTAAACAAAGGTAATTTCCGAATAGAAGATAACTATTTTACCACGGTAATATTAATAATACATAAAGACAAATCAATCAAAGCTTATCGTCAAATGTGCTTTCTTATACCTGACGTACCTATTCTATTATTAATAGACTCACCCACACATAATAAGTAATAAGTAGTAGTAGCAGTGGCCAGTTCGGCTCAGTGGTATTGAGCGAGTCAG
>CAHIKZ030001691.1:1637500-1677500 GCA_903632075.3 Acanthosepion pharaonis
GAAAGAAGAGAATAGTAGGGAAATAGAAAGAAAGAAAGAAAGAAAGAAAGAAAGAAAGAAATAAAGAAAGAAAGAAAAACTACATAAAATCAGAAAAAAATATGAGATTAGAAAAAAAAACATGAAAACGGGAAATGCAGAGAAAGGAAGCAGGATCAAAGAAAGAAAGAAAGAAAGAAAGAAAGAAAGAAAGAAAGAAAGAAAGAAAGAAGTGCATTAGGAAAAGAAAAATTAGTAAATGAAAGAAAGACGTAACAGGGAAAGAAAGTCCGTATGAAAACAAAGAAAGAAAAGATTAGAAAAGAAAAAGAAAAACAGAGAAAGAAGGAAAAGAAAGAAATTTTTAAAAAAATATATCTAACACTAAATAGTCCTTTCTCTGTCAATTAATAAACATTTTCTGTCTCGTCACCAATTAAATTCATTTCACAATAAAAAATATTTTTCATAAAGAAAAAAATTGTATTACCAATGTAATCACCTCTAAGCACCATTTAAGCATGCATTTTCTTAGAATTTCTTGAATATGATCCTTTTCAAAATATTTTGACTAAACAATCAGCTTACTTCCGATATATATTTATATTCCCGCGGAACTGATTTCCTTGAGCTTGTAGATAAACTAAAGAAGGTCAAACATACGTTATTATTTACTTTTGGAATGGAAACAAACAAGACTTTAGCTTTCCTATATATGATGTTACACCGTAGTAAAAAAATCCTAAGCCGAAGTGTCCATCACAAAGCAAGTAATAGAAATGAAAATTTCTATTCTCACCTTAACAAAAAAATAAAATCCGGATTCTGTTTAAGAGGACTCCAAATATGTAGCCCTCAATATTTACATGAAGGCGAGAAATACATTGGAAATACTTCTAAGTTTCTACAATACCATAATTTTTCATATCAAAAGCGAAATAAAATCCTCGTAAAATATTTGGAAATGGAAAAGCGAACATTCCTGACAAATCCGTCGAATGAAAATATATTGTTCTCCCCAAAAATTATTTACATTGCTCGGACTATCATCCTCATCTTTGTTGCCATATTTATTACAACGTTTCGTCCCTTCAGTATCTGTCCATATTTCTGAGATGAGGTATTATGTACACTATTTACATTGTTCGGACTATTGTCCTCATCTTTGTTGCCACATTTATCTCAACGTTTCGGACCTTCAGTGTCTGTCTGTATTTCTGAGATGAGGTATTATGGACACTATTTACATTATTCGGACTACTGTCCTCATCTTTGTTGCCATATTTATCACAACGTTTCGGATCCTTCAGTATCTGTCTATATTTCTGAGATGGTGTATTATGTACACTATTTACATTGTTCGGACTATTGTCCTCATCTTTGTCGCCATATTTATTACAACGTTTCGGCCGTTGTACGCTCCGGCCTTCTTCAGGTGGTTGGAATGTCGATTGAACCTTTTATTTTGCTCACTGGAGTAAACCGTTCTAGTTCCACGTGCCTTGTTTAAAGTCAATGATAATTACATATGAAAAGAAGGTATCTTCACAGAAAGGTTTTTACAACTACTTCATGAATAATAAAACAATTAATACAAAATAAAATAATAAGCTAAAACTTGAAGGAATTTACGCTATTACCTGTAATAATTGTCACGAGTAATCCATAGGAAAAACCTCAAGGAATTTAAATAAAAGATTATATGAACACAAAATGATTTTTTTTACAAAACAAGAGGTTATAGGTATTAGCTTTTAATTAAAAATTAAAATTCACTAAGACAAACATGTTCAGAAAGTGCTTGATCGCCCGCAATAAATTTACGCCTAGATTCTTATAAAATTTCACCTTTGTTGACAGCTATCACAATGTAAGATATTTAATAACGAAAATGATAGAAACATGGGCAAAATAAAAAGAAGTTAAATGAAATCGTCTAGACTATATACACAAAATATATATTAAAAAATTAAATTTAAATTTCTCATCGTCCCCTCTCGTTCGTGCTCATGTGCAGTCGAATCAATGTAAAGATCACGTTCTTTGAATGGAGTACTAAAGAATGAAACGCGTCACACGAAACTTTTTATCTCTAAAATAAAGAAAGCGGATCTCAAAGAAAGAAAGCGATAATGAGAGAGAGAGAGAGAGAAAAGAGAGAAAGAAAGAGAGAGAAAGAGAGAAACTACGTAAGAAAAAAGGTAAAAAAAAAACATTATATAAGAGAGAAACAAACAGTCGAAGAAGGAAAGTGAAGAACAAAGAAAAGAAAAAAAGAAGAAAAAGAAAGAAACAAATAATCAAAGCATGAGTGTGAGCGTCTTTGGGTATGTCATAATTAACCTTTTATCAGCAGATTTTTTTATATCGCTTCTTTAAATATGCCTGGCGTATCCTTAACGTTCTATTTGTTTCGAATATCTTGAGAATCAATAAGAAAACCTTAATATAACATGATAAGCGATCAGCAGCAAGGTTACTGCAAATGTCTGAAGATTAACTATCCTGTGTTTGTGTTTTTAAGCGATGTTGACCTTGTTCAAGGCCCGATAGGGTAGTAAGATGCACATGGGATAAGATCACGGTTATTCCTAGACTTGACCAAGTTAAGATTGCTGTGATCAGAGATGCATCCTCTTGTAAGGTCGGTTCCACAAAGCAGAGTAGTGTGAGAAGTACCTGCTCGCATTCAATTGCCAATGAAATACTATTGCGTCATCGTGTGGAAGGCGTTACTGCCACATTCTCAATGATCAAGAACATAAAATGTTCACGTCTCTTACAATGTTTTTTTCTTTCTTCCAAAAGATCATAACCCTCTTCTACTCTTCTAGCATTTCATAAGAAGGTAAGGATTTCAAGTGAATAATATTTAAAACACACATTTTGGCCCGCATATAACTTTGCTGACCAAATTGAAAATTTCCAGCTTCATGTGTCTTGTCAACCCACTTAGGCAAAATTAGAAGTGAAGATGGTGCGATTGGAGATTTACTGATTTGTGAACAGTTTAATACGTCTTACTAAGATATCGATTGGTTCAAACTGACTTTCCATCTACTTCTGGTCAATTTCATTTATTGCAATGAATGAACTTTCTTAATATAAATCATTCCACATTAAAATTTAATCGATATGTTTATTTAGTTTATTCTGCAGCCACACCCCCAAAATAAAACCTTATTATCCTTTAATTCAATTATAAATATATTCAACTTGCACTCATATTTCTTAATAGAAAGATATCTGCCAAGAAAAAAACTAGTTTGAAATAAGTTTTCAAAATTTCTTTATGCGATTAGTAGTTATCTCCCCTGACTCAATCTCGCGATTTCAAATCAAGGTATACACAATATCAGCTTTAGCAAGGGTAGATTGAAAATAATATCAGCTCCAGGTCCGGCAGAGGTGGTGTGGGTATCTCGCCAGGCAGTACATTTCCTTCGGGAATGTCTGGGTCATTACCCGGCGTCTGAGGCGTCCCTGAAAGGGGAAGAGTAAGCGGGTTTGAACAATTTTCTAAGGTATTGCCGGTAAAGCCATTTTAAACTGAACTTGTCTTACATTCGGAAGCGATGTGGGCGGACTGTAAAATGACTATTGCCAGACTGTTTTCTTCCAGCTTGAATTGCCACTAAAGCATAAGGCTGAACCAATGCCTCACAACCGCCGGTTTGCGACACACTTGTGTGCCACGCGATCCTCTTAAGTGTGCCTCGAAATATTGTCACGTCATCCATATATATATATATATATATATATATATATATGTGTGTGTGTGTGTGTGTGTGTGTGCGTGTGTGTGTGTGCTTGAGTAGTAATTGTACAGCGTTAAGTTTTTGAATAAATGAATCATTATTAAACAATTTTAATAACTCTTTTCACTTTCTTCGATTATGTTATTTTAAATACTTTCCTTTAATATTCATTTTTTAAAACTATTTTTATTTTTTCATTTAACTTTCTGAATTTTTTCTTTATTTGAATAAATAAACATTAACTTTTTTCATAAAATTATATTCAACATTATTTGGACTATTGTCCTCATCCTTGTCGTCATATTTATTACAACGTTTCGGCCGTTCTACACTTTGGCCTTCTTCAGGTAGTTGGAATGTCGAACTGAACCCTTTATTCTAGTTCCACGTGCCATGTTTTAAGGGATGTCAGTTATCATTTATCTCCTGTTAATTCCCTTCTTCAAGTTCTTCTCTAACCGTGTATTGAACTTAACCGGGTCCTGTAACGTCTTTATCCACTCATGTGTCCTTGAGGATATTATTTGTTTAATTAAAACATTTTGCAAAGTTATATTGGATTATGAATTAATATTGTCGAAGTTTCGGATATGAAACATGAAGCTTATGATTTAATAATTTCCCGCCACTGAGCAGAGAAAAATGTTATTGGAATTGAAATCACTTCATAAATCTAAAAACAATTATGAAGAAGAGGAATTCTTCGCCATTTTTAGTGATCTAGGGTTCAAAATAAAACATTCGATGATATCCATTGGTATATTTTAGATTTCAATAAAAAAAGGAATATTCCTCATTAGCTTATTTAGTTAAAAAGGCTTTTGCAGTTTTTACTACATCTTATTTATGAGAACTAGGTTTCGCAACAATAAATAACATCAAAAATAAGAAGCGTGAGAGATTACGCCCACCTTAAGAAGAAATGAGGGTCTGCTTATCGCACATTCAACGAAACATGGAAGAAATCACGATAAAACACCAGGCACAAGTTTCATACTAAATAAACTACCCAAATAGGTGAATAGAAATATTGAAATAAAATAGCTTCATATTAGTGTGGGCATCGTTTTAAAACCTCTGCTTTTATTTTGTAACATTTAAATTTCTACCATTTAAAAATTTTGCTAAATGTACCGTTTTTTTTTCATTTTCGCCTATATGCCGTTACTTAAAAGGGTTGAGAAACACTGGTTTGGACAATAATGACAGGGCCAAAATGTTTGACAGAACTACCCGAAACAAAGCTTATCAAAATTTCCTTGTCTTCGATTTTAAATTTGTACACTAATCTAGACTGACAGAAAGTATTTAGTCTTTTAACGGTAGTTTGGACACAGATTTTTCAGAAAGAGTAAACTATGATGAAAAATTAATCAATTTTATTTCCATCTCTTCATTCCTATATACGTGTCTGTCCATGTGGGTGCTGAAAAATTATATCGTTTTTGACATGTTAACACATAAAGAGAAATTTTTTCGAGTTCGAATTTTGGTCGAGATCATCTTTACACAGCAATACTCCTGGAAAGATATACATCCATAAGCTACGGGTTAAATAGCAGGGCAGATTGGGCTCCCTTGTCTCAGCTTGTAACCAGTGTACAAATGAATAACTCTGAAATCGAAGTCAGCTGGGGGGTGAAGTTAGCATTTCCAGCCCGTAAAATCTTACTTGCTACAGAAAGAACAACGGTAACACTTAGGGTGTTGACGCTGTGACCCTATTCACCAAACGAGAGTCTAAGACTACTAAGGGGTAGGAGGGGATAATCTCAAAGGGAAGAGATAACGATTTTTTCAGTCTGTTTTGTAAAGTTTATGGGCACGAGGATAAACTTCCGAGAAGCAGTATTTTGAAGGAGTCTACAAGGACATGGCTCAAAGGTAATTTTATGATTTGAAACATGATTTTTGTTTTACCAGAAAGGACATAAGAACAAATGTGAATTACATGTTAGTTTAAATATGATTTATCAAAGCTACAATCTTCATTTCTCGGAGGTAAATTTTCGATTTAGCGCTTAAAGAAATATTGTTTAAAGATTTTTTTTCAACTTCTTTGTTTTTAAATGTCCGATCAATGATGAAATGATACTTAAAAAATAGAAAGGTTGTTAGAATTTATTTTTATCTTAATTGATTTTTTTTTTGCATTATATGGCCTTGAATTGTCCGTCTTGAGAATAACACGTTTTCTGTTTACCAATTCATGACACATTGGAATTAATGCTTCATTGACATCTTGATCCTTCATGTTCCAGTTCATATTCCACCAGACCAATTCTGTATGGATATTTGGTTTTGGTATAGGCATGAGATAGTCATCCTGTGATAATCACTTACTTTTTCATTTTCTATTGACATGCACATTCCATTTTTCATCACCTTTATCAATCCGATGCAAAAAAAAGGTTGATATTTCTGGTTAAACGACTGGTATCTTGTACTTTGTTCTCAAGAATAAGCTCACGAAGAACACAATTTCCTTCTTTGAAAGTTTTCCAATTCGTCTGCGATATCTGGAGACTGTTGAACCTGATACAATAGGTTTTTGTGTCGAATTTCTCGTGCTTTTATCTGGACGCGATTAAATTGTCTCTTTCAAAATGTTTCCATTCAGAGTGGGCCACTTAGCTTCTTAAATATGTCTCCATCACTAGGTTTAAACTGCAGCTGACTTGTACAAACCTTTGCTGCGCCTGGATACACTTAACAGTCTCTTAACACTTTGTCCTGTGTATCATATGTAATGTACAGAACAGTTTGGAGAATACACAGAAAAATGACCCTGGGCAGGCAAATGATTGATAGATAGAATGTATTACAAAGCCTGCATTGAATCAGTTTTATAAGTGGAGTCATTCCTAATCTGTATTTTCATTTTTGAGTAATATGTGAATCTGTTCTGTTACATTGAGGACTAATTTGTACAGTAGGCTTAGGATCATATCATGAACACCAGTTCTCATAGTAATGTGAACTAATTCTTTTTAACGAAGAAATAGTTTCCCTGTTCCGCTAGATATAAAGCAAGCACTTCCTTGGATGGAGGCCTGGTTTTGATGTAGGTACTAGTTTCTCATTTTGTCATAACCACCGTCCGTTGTATATTTTGTTGACATGCAAAACCTATTTTTCATCACCTGTATCAATAAGATGCCAAAAAAATAAATATTGATATACCTGGTTAGAATAATAACCAGGTATATCAATAACAGATGATATGTTTATGACAATAGTATAACGTTTAAAAGCAAGAGATGTAATCTGGTTAACTTTCATGTCTCTAGATCAATGGAGTATTGCTATGTTACATTATTTTCATTGTTCGGACTGTTGTCTTCATCTTTATTGCCATGCTCACGGCGTTGCAGCCGCTGTACGCTCCGGCCTTCTTCAGGTGATTGGACTTTCGGAATGAACCCTTTATTTCGTCTACCGGTGTAGATTGTTCTAGTTCCACGTGTCATGCCTCTTCCAGATATCTTAGTTATCTTCCTTTAACTCAAATATCCAAGTTTTTTTTTGGGGGGGGTCACCACTGCCATAGCTAGGTATTGAACTCGCAACTCTTTGAATCGCTTTTATCCACTGGAACATATGTCATTATGTGTTTATAGCAGTTTCCTCTTGTTTCAATGCGCATTCAATGCTGGATATGTCACTATCAATAACCTTTTCATCTGCAGATGATATGTTTATGACAATAGTATATCCGGAAACGCTGCACAAATGTTTTCAAAAATCTTAAATGCACTATAAGAGACACACTTTTGAATAGAAGATAGGATAAATTAATTCTAAACGCAGTTTCTTATCTTTCAGATTTGTCCCTATCTTGTTTGGTTGACTCATGAAATACATAATTACTTTCTGAACAATCAGATATTAAATAGATTCATGTTATAAGGAAAGACTTTGTTTAATCGATAAATTCAAAAGACTAACAAAGAAAGGGTAGCAAATAGGTTACGCCTGTACATCGAAAAAACGAAAAATGAAAACTTTCATCACGTTTAAAAGCAAGAGATGTAATCTTCGGATCAAAAATGACATTTTAATCAAACGCCGACATGTTCGATTTACCAGATCAACGTTCGTGTATTTCTTAATATTTATTCATTTTTACTGTTTACTTATTCGGTCGAAGTTTCAACAAACCGGACAATTATTTCAACCATTCGTTCAGCGCTTAGAAATATAGTTGGATAAACGCTTTCTATCAGAACGCCTCATCAGACTCGTGGCATCTGCATTACGTTTACCCTGAAAAATATTTGCAAATCGATCATTTAACCTTTAAAGAACGTTAAATCTCTGATAACCTTTCGAAAACACTAAGCTATTTCAACATAAAGACATATATACATATCAACACAAATGTTTATTTGTGTTGGATTAGTTGTAAAAAAAAATAGAGATAAAAGCCGGTAAACACGTTCTCCGATAAAAAGAGAATTTTTGTTTCAAAATACACAGCAGTAAAAAAAAATGTCAAAAAATAATTTTACGTGCGTGTAACCAACCGATTTATTATCGAGTGTTTACTAATTTACGGTGTACAAATTCACAAAATAATTTTTAAATGGAGAGGTGTTAATTACCACTAAATCTTGTGTCGCTGACAAAACTAACATGGCCGTTAAGCCTCGTAAAGGACCTCCATTCGGTTGTGGACTTGGGGCAGGAATTGCCTGGTTAACTTTAATGTCTCTAAATCAATGGAGTATTGCTGCCATATATGGTCTGGAACCCTTTCTGTTTGTCTCAAGGTCCCTGATAAAATCCAGAGACGGATATGCAATGTAAATGGCCCTGATCTGGCTCTCGTCTGCAGCCACACTCTCACAGACATGCCGTCACCTCCCTCTGTCTTTTTTACAAATACTTTCACGATATTGAGTCACCCCCCAGGGGAGTCATGTGGCACAAGACCTTTTTAACGTGGGCATTCCGAGCCCGTGGGCTCGGCCAAAAATATGCCCAATGAACCCGTATAAACAGGTTCAGGGCCGGTTTACCTCCCCGAAGGAGACTCCGCCCTTCGGCGTAGCCTCCTTCGGGTTCCTCCCGTCCGTAGGAAGAGAGTACAACCGAACAGTCGGTTCAGAAGTGAACGACTGACTCACTTTACAAATACTTTCACGGTAACTGCTCGAATGAGCTGCTTTCGCTAGTTCCGAGACTTCATGAATTTAAGCGTTCTACTAGGCTGGTATCTCGCTCTCACCCTTTTACTGTCGAAACTGTTAAATATAGCCGAATCTTCTACTCCAATAGCTTCATATCTCGCACCTCTCGCCTGTAGAACTCTTTCCCCTTTTCCTGTTTCCCTGATAGTTATAATCTCCAACTTTTCAAATGTAATGTCAATCGACGTCTGCAGATGCCTTGATTTATCCCCTATCCTTCTCTTCATCCTTTCCTCTATCACTGCTCTTTGCTCTCGCTCCAACTCTCTGTAAACCCTTGTGTGCTAGTGACTTCCAGCCTCGCTTGGGGTGAAACGCTTTAAAAAAATAAATAAATAAACATCTGTTGGGATGATACTAATAGAAAACCCAATACAATACAGTTTTTCTTGTTTATGCTGTATACTTTCAGAACGTTGACGAAGATGGCACTCCATAATTATCTCTTTCTTTGTAGCTCTTAATAAATTTTGTCTTTTTGTTTTCTGTCCTAAACCTTAACTACCCATCCATTTACTCAGACTCGCTAGCTTGGTTATGCTTTCTTTACCTGTGTCCCTCTTGACTTCACTCTGTCTTTTGGGTATTCAATTTTCTAAGCCCTCTTTCCTTTTTATGTGCTCTAAAAATTTTAACTGTCTCTTCCTGGTGATGTGTTCTTTTTGCTTCAATTTTTTGTAAAACTTCACCGTTGTTCACATGCTTGATCCTTGGGATTAAACCAATTCTCTATCAATCCCAGGAAATCTCATAAATTTTAACAACCAAATTATGAAAGATTAACGGCGTGATGGGGGTTATGTCAAGAATTAACTCCCGTAAGGAGCAACCTGAGCTACAATTCAAAGTTGGTTAAATTGAGCATTCAAATTGCTTAATTCGAGCGGGTGGATGGACAGTGTGTCACTTACCATTTCTGTTCAAATTATCTGGATCGACAATCCTCCTTTTATGTGCTGTGTACCTTCATATGGAAGGTGATCAAGACTCTCGACATTTTCCTCTCCTTCATAGTTCTTACAAATGCTTGTCTCTTTACTATCATTCCCAGTTCATGTCCTGCCATCTGTCCAGCTTCTAAATAAACTTATCAAATCATATATACATATATAAATGCAGCATTAATTCGACCAACGATGTACTTGGAATATTCTAATAAATTTAACGTTAGATGCTGAAAGACTCTTTACTGATACCCCTGTTAAAGACACCATAGAAATAACAATGTAAAACACACACACACACACACACACACACACACATATATATATATATATATATATATGTGTGTGTGTGTGTGTGTGTGTGTGTTTAAGCAGCAAATTCTCTTTTAGGCATGTCTGAATGAATAAGTCAGAAACGTTATGTCTGAATGAATAAGTCAGAAACGTTATGGCTGCTCATTTTGATCATAATCCTTTCATATTCTCGAATATTTTCCGTATATTACAATTAAATGAGGAAAGAAATGCACTGTAACATTTTATTTCCCACGTACTATCCATCAAAAAATGTATTAATCCGTCCTTTCTATCCCCAGCTATGGATTAATTAGTAAAACTTTTATCTCTAAAACCTTTATCATCTCCAAAAATAAAATTACGTAAGTATATTTAGATTTTGGCATTAAATAAACAATAGAGCTGTTGATATGCCGCTAAGCAAAACAATCAAAATATGTATACAATGGCGCAAAAAATATTCGTACACTATTATCCATTTTAATGGGGGAAAAAGTTTTCGTACAATGCAAACTTTTAAATTTTTAATATTTCCAGGGGAATCTTCTAGAATGATCCCAAAATGTTATCAATATTTATTTTTAGCATAAAAAATACAAACAGAAGATTCTGTATTCGATATTCATGCAAGAAGATTTTCATCATGGCAAGAGGTGTCGAATTTTCATCGAAGTGACAAATTCGCAAAAACAACTGATTTTTTTAGTTCTGGGAAGAAGTTAAAAGTTACAGGAAAATCTCAAACAACCTGAATATTCCATTTACTACCATTGGTTCATTCATTGCAAGGTATAAAATCTTAAAAACCAGTGAAGAGCAGGTGCTCCACGGAAGATTTCTTCAAGATATTCAAGGAAATTAACACATCAAATTAAACGAAATCTAATGGTTACTCGTCAAGAGTTTCAGGATGATTTGCTTTCATCAGGAATCTTTGTCACTAAACGGACAATAAGTAATGAAATTATCTAGCAACATCCTAAAGTCACGCCCCCTCGTAAAACTCCACTGCTATTGAAAAGATATAGAGATGTCAGGTTGAAATTCATTCGTGAACATAAGGAAAATCGTATTGGGAAATATTATTATGGACAGACGAAACTAAATTTGAGTTGTTTGGACGTAATTCTAGAAATTATATATGAAGGAAAGATAACGATGCCTTCAAAGAAAAGAATAGTTCCAACAGTGAAATTTGGTTGTGGCAGAATCATGGTTTGGAGATGTTTTTTTTTCTGCAAAAGGTACTGTCAACATATCAGTAATAGATGGTAGAATGAATGGTGCAGGATATCAAAATATTTTGGAAGCAAATTTAATGATTTCGATTGAAAATCTTGAACTTTCTCCTAATTAGATCTTCTAACAAGATAATGATCCTAAACACACTGAAAAATCTACGAAAAAATGGCTTGCTGAAAATATTGTAAAGATCCTGAAACGGCCACGTCAGTCCCTAGATTTAAGCCAAATCGAAAATCAGTGGCGTTATTTGAAAATTTAAATCCAGTTGAGAACTCCAACAGACATGCCGGATCTGAAGACCATATGCAAAAAAGAATGGAACAAAATTTGCAAATCATTATTTGCGAACTGCAAGAGGTTGGTTTCTGTAGAAGTGCATAATGGCTATTCTACAAAGTATTAAATGAAGATTATGTGTCCTTTTTTCTGGCATGCACGGATACTTTTTCAGCCATTAAAATGGATAAATGGGATTTATTTCTATTAAACTATTATTTCTGTTTTCTATGCACATTTAGTTATTATGCATATGTGTACAGTTAATTTCTTGCAAAGTGTGTTTATGCATTAGTTGGAAATATAATAAATTAAAAATTTGTATGTGTACGAATATTTGTTTCGACCCTTTTCGCTCCAACTTTCCTTAAAACCTCTCCATTGATCCTATAATGGGTCTCTGGTAACCTAAGCATCCTTGTGTATAAGCATATCTCTATTGCCTCAAATCTTCTCTTCATCTGCAAGGAAAATTTTCAACATTCCCTCTCCTCTAGGAGGATTGGCGTTACATAACATTTCAGCATATATCTTTGTTGTAACTTAATTATCCTCTTTCCTAATAAGGCTTCTTTATTTCAATTTGTCTGGTTCTAAGAAGGGACAAGGTTTCTACCTTTTAAATGCTCTCAGTCGAACAAGGATTAGGGCTTCTTTATTTCAAACTGCTTAGAGCGAACAAAGTTTCATTATTACACTGACGTGCCAAAGGACACCAGAATAAGACTAGTATTTGGAATGACCTTTCTTCTAAACCAGCAAAGTGCAGAAAACCGACATCAGATCGAAAAGTAGTATAATGACTTCAAGGGACATGTCTGGTGTTTAGCCGCAGGATTTTCAGCGCAAACAGTGTTCTCCACTATGGCCTAAAAATGTCCGATTGGGTTCTATTTATTAAAAGCTCTCTCCATAAACCAATTCTGGGAGACTTCGTGCTAATGACACATTGTCCCTGTGGTATATGGAGTTTACGATTGGGAAGAAAAGGGCCGGAAACAGCACAACGCAGTTGTCACCACTGAGGTACGTCTGAGATTAAGCAACAGTCTCAAACCATTCCACGATAGCCACACAGTTAAAATATAGTCTGAGGTACGTCTGAGATTAAAATATAGTCTGAGGTACGTCTGAGATTAACCAACAGTCTCAAACCATTCCACGATAGCCACACAGTTAAAGTAGCACTGTCCACATGCTCTCCATGTCCATGGAAAGAAAACAATGTTAGCCTGATGCGTTGGCTATGCGTCGATTACAGCCTGCGTTAAAAGTGGATATGAATCTGAAGTTATTGGTTCGGTTAACAGAAACACCTCAGGTCAGAATTAATGCATATTTCTTGAACAGACGTATCAACGTTGATCAAGTGATATTAAATATCCCGATAACTTCAAACATAGCCAATATCATACATTTCTCGAAAGACCATAGTTCAGGTGACCTTACATGAACAGTCTAGCCGGTGTTCACATTGCTTCACTACATGTTCGAGTACAAGTGATGAAGTCAAATTAAGGTGAGGCCTTCAAGCATTGACTTTACAACTTAATTACATCTTAATTTATACTTTAATCATATCTTAATTAATTTACTGTTGTGGTAGGATCCACCTAATTTGCATAGTGGAGTACCGACCATATAAATATGGTTGGTACCGGGAAGAGAGGAGATTCAACCAGAGACTCTGCCCGACTGCGACTCAGTCAACACATTCTCCAGGAACGGTCTTCCCAAGAATATACAAAAGACTATATGTAAATATTGCGTACACTTTCTTGTTTCAATACATTTTGTTCTAAGTACATTTTGTGTTGCATTATTATTCCATGCATTAGTCAAGTTTCAACATTTACATTATTAATTAATTCACTTTTTATTAAATTTTAATTAATTTACATTTTAGGTAATTAAATCTTAATTAATTTATATCTTAAATAATTTACAATTCAATTAATTACATCTTAATTTATAGTTTAATTAATTACATCTTAATTAATTTATATCTTAATTAATTTATATCGTAATTTACATCTTAATTAAAAATGATTTTTTTTAATCCTTATTATTTCTTGATATCAATTGTTTAATGTTTATCGGCCTAAAAACTGAGAAGTCTTACTATGCACAATGTACTTCCCGAGGGGATTCTGGCATTCACTTGTTGTATTAGGCAAACCCCGATTTGAGCCAAAGGGCACCCTACCAATTAGGCCAATGGAAATCTCCATGACAAAACAAGGTGCACTGTCCTATTTAATAAATCTAGTCGTAGGTGACACTTTCACCAAGGGTTGGGATACCGCAAATACAATTGTTAGGCGACACTTTTTACTAAGCGAGAAGTGGGACAAACGCAAATATCACATTGGAAAATCCGGCAAGTGATAGTATAACAAGTATGACAACGAGTATTCTTTGGCATCACACAAGAAGTGAACGATCATGGGTCTCCCCAACTTCCAGCAATATGTTGCTCAAAGCAATGATTACAACATTAATATAAATTGCAGAATGTTGTATAGGATTAAAATGTCTCTGCCGACACTGTAGTTTGAACACATATTGCCACAGAGCAAACACAAGCGATCCCATTTTGAATAAGCATATCACGTGATGGTAAAGGGAATGTATATATGTGTTATGGTCCGGTTCCTTGTACCACGGTGATAGTCCAAGGTAGAACCAATAAAGAAGAACTCGAACACAGGTATGGAATAACACAGATATATTACAAACAGGAATATATACGGAGAAGTAGAAGTGTTAGTATGAACAATCAGGTTTAGTAGGGAGAACAATGTAGTCACGACCAGTATCACTATTCCAATGTCTTGCAGTAATTGTCTGAACGCGACTCTGTTTCGGACTGCCTCTGACTCGACTCTTGACTCGACTTGAACTACTGACTTAACTTGAACTACTGACTGACTGACTCTCGCCTACTGACTGAGGCGCAGTATTTATTAAGTATGGAATAGTCCATTATTATTATAACAATATGGGAATTAGCTTGACGTCTAATTGATCACTTTTTATATTCTATCCTCTATTACTATTTACGGATCGCGATTCTCTTCTCCATACTATTTCTCTATACTAAGCACTTACTCGGTGATTAGTCTTCGAACGAGTCTTATCGAGCAAGTACTATTAGTGCGAGTGCTATTCGAAGGCGTCTGATACCAGTATTGTTCAACGGCGCTATTATAGAGGTATCTGAGATTACAAAGGCTCTACTACAACGAGAATTACAAAAGTGACAATAATAATATTCGTTGACATCACAAAAGTGACAACAAGTGTTCGTTGACATCACAAAACAGAAATAAAATATTATGGTGACAGTTTGGTTTTTCGCCATTAGTGTTACCTATTCCAGTTTTTTTAACCCTAACCAGAGCATCAAAGCCGGAGTTTACTGCTAGTAACTGGCTGAATTGCACATTCAGTTAAGACGCTGGATGCGAAAATCGCACCGCAGCTCTGTACGTCACACATGACCACGCGAGAGTGAATTCGAGAAGTATTAAATTTGGGAAGCGTCTTATATGCACGTGTTTATCGTTGCTTGGAAATCATCCATGTAAACAAAAACAGACTATCATCACATTCTTGTCCGTATATTGCTTAATATATTGTACTGTATTTGTCATCTTTGATAATGGCTTATGTAAGCCGAAAGCTTAGATTGGATTAAAAAAATATGTATCAATATTGTAATTTTCTTTCTTCGTTTAATGATAATGTTATTAAGCTTATCAGATCTTATGAAAAGAATTTACATAAAATAAATAGACAAAACTTGTCTATATTATTTAATGAAACATGTATGAATGAAAAATGCTGCCTAAATACACACACAATATATATATATATATATATATATATATATATATATATATATATATATATATATAAAAGATATTTTTGTAGGTACAAAATTTAATGATCGAAATAAAAGTATAAAACTTAATATTACGAGACATATTAAAAACGGGCGTAGCAACCGGTTTCGCTCCCGCTCGTCAGGCTTCAACGGGAGATTTAATTTAAAATTAACACAGATAAATGTACAATAAAAGGAAGTTGTGGAAGAGAAAAAAAATAGCAAAAGGAACTAGAGACAAATGACATCGAGCCCCAACAAACACTCACGTTGTTTACACAAAGAAGGCTTACGGGACCCGATGTAAAGTGCCCCCATAATCTTTAGATGAAATAAGGAGTGAGACCGGGACAACACGGTGAACCAGTCAACACTATTATTTAGTCACCCCACCCCACGGGGGCATCATGTGGCACAAGGCCGGTTTAACGTGGGATCTTCCATGGGCTCGGCCAAAAATATGCCCTTTGAACCGTATAAACGGGTTCAGGGTCGGTTTACCTCCCCGAAAGAGACCTCGCCCTTCGGCGTAGACTCGTTCGTGTTCCTCCCCGCCCGAAGGCGGAGAGTTCAACTGATCAACCGATCAGCCGGTCAGCCAGACATCCGACTTCAGACTGAACCAGTCAACACGAAATTTGGCTGTACAATCTCTGTTCTTTAAATAGGTGTTCGCATATGGCGGAACTATAGGTGTTCGGGACGAGTCCATTCAATGGCAGGGTGTGTTTTCTAATTTTTGTAGGAACGTTTTGTTTCATTCTCATGTCTAAGCGTTGAGTTGTTCTCCCTATGTAGTCGGCTCCGCAACTACAAACGTATTTGTAAATAATTGAATTAATTTGATGGGGAGGGAGAACGTCTTTACACGCTGAACGAAACATAGGCCGAATTTGAAAAATAATCAGAACTTCGGCATAGAAAAATATATATATATATAAATATATGTATATAAATAAAAAGAACGAACAGTAAGATATATAATCCAGTGTTCTTATAAATATTTTTATTTTTACAAAATAGTGCTCAATGTAAATTTACAGAGCATTAATATTATAAATTAATTGATTTAAAATATGTTTTTTCCGCTACACAGTTCTAACCATGTTTCAAAAATAGAAGCTAAAAAAAGTCCCGAATTTAATTTTGCAATTAAATTAAAAGCATTAGTTCCATTTCATCTTCAAGCGAATTTTGGAGTAACTTTTAAAAAATTAATGGGTTTTAAAGACATATATAAAAATATATATATATATATATATATATATATATATATATATGCGAGTACATAATGTTGTCTACAAAAGTACCGTATTCCTTCACACGCAGTGACATTATGCCTGCTTTTCCACGCGCCTCTAGTTATTGTGTCTAAAGCAGAGAAGCGAAGCGAATTCGATAGCAAGTAGATCAGTAGATTGAGATGTTGAGACGCAAAGTTAAAGAACAAAAATTGTACTAATTAACATGTAGCTGCTTGGCTATCTGATTGTGTTGTCTTTGTTTTCGAGGTTATTTGGAGAATCTTTCGAAAACAGACAGCCGCTTCAGATTGTACAAATGACACTCGGCCAAATACAGGAGCTGCATAACAAATTGCATCACTTTGTCTGGATTTCTAATAAGAAACGCTCATACTTTTATCTTTCTTTTATATGCCGTTCCCTTCAGGTTCTGAACATCATCGATCATGGCCCTCCACATTTTCTTGTCCCTTGTAGTTTTTTTTCTTTTTGTTATTTCTCCCAAACCCTGTTCTACCACCTATTTACTCATCAAATATGTTACGCGCTGATTTTCTCTCTCCCTCAATATGTCCTGTGAGTCTCAGGTTTTCGAAGCCATCTTTCCTCATTACGTACCTCAGAAATATAAACTGCCTCTTCTTGATATTAAGCTTAGTGTTCTTTTTGTTCGTATTTTCTCCAAAACCCTGTTGTTACTCACATGTTCAGTCCATGGTATCCTGAGCATCCTTCTGTAGGACTACATTTCTGTTTATTTAAGTCACTTCTTCATCTTTGAAGAGATTGTTCAGCATTCACTGCCATGCAGGAAGACAGATATCACCTAACAGTACAATACTATTGTCTTTTGTTCATACAATTTTTTCCTGTTTCTTAATACTCTGCTTAGCTTTTGGTAAGCATCTTTGGCCATATTGATTTATTTATTGTTCACTTCGTTTGTTCTTTTTCATTTCTGCGCGTTAAGGCCGATATCGTTTCTGCTTTTCCTGATTAATTTACACGTCTTTGTGATTTATGAACGCATTTCAGTTGATATACTCTCAGGTCTTCTTCAGGCTGAAATTTCTGAGTCAACACAATTGTTACTTTTATACATGGGTTCGTTTCAGCCTCATATCCAAACGCCTTTTCGTCATTCTCCGGTCTGGGTTCAAAGGGTACTGTCTCTCCATCATCTCTTTTCAAACGGAAAAGCTTCGACGAATGCTTGGTGCCCGGGATTCCAACCATGCTGCAGCACCTTCCTTAGTGTGGGATAACGACACCAGCGTGACAGCGGCCGTTAGAACCGGAGAGTTTTGTTCCTGGCTTTTATGCATGTCACCCCACATTAAACTCTCTTTCCGTCAAATTCCACCGCCGTCGGGATGCTATTTAATACGGATTCTAGTATATGTCATCATTTAAAAGCTATGATGTTCCGGATGATCTAACTCTGCGGCAGCCTCTTTCTTTCTATCAAATCGTATCAACGCGGGAAAATATAAACAGTACGCCCCTCCCGGCTTTCTGGGTGGGATTAGAGCGTAGTATCTGTTCTGCACATTTCTACCGTGTTTCTGTCTTAGGGCAGTTCAAGTTTCTATATGTTAGTCATAGTACCGGAGATTCCAATTCTTTGACAGCACCTTCCACAATGCAAAAAGATAAACGGTTGCTTGATAGCAACATAAGTGTGTTTGTGGGGACAGGATATGTACACTAGGTACGTATGTAGGGTACGCAAAATTTTGGTATTGTGTCACATCCTGACATCGTCGATAGCTAGATGAATAACAAATCAAAGTGCAACATTTATTATTATTTCCTGCTGTTTTCCTTTGATGTGTTTAATCGTATTGCATTTATTAAATTTGATACCCCTAGTAAAATATTTAAATACATGCTTATGGAATACTTTTGAGATAAAACGAAACATTTTTATTCATTCTTTTTATTTCAATAGAGTTCACCTCAAGCGAGGCAGTAACGCCAACTAGATGCTATTTTTTTAAATTCTCATCAGACTGTTGATTGACTGGTTCGTTTTCTACAGCTTATCAGCCCTGTTCAGGTTATTTAAAGCCAGAAAATAATTTTATATTGTTATATTTAACTAATAATGATTTTAGTGATACCAGTCATACTAATTAACCCATAGCTTGGGGATAAGGTTATTTATGCTTAAGTGAATATAGCAAACGCAACGGTAATTTGAAGTCGGCTCTACGGTTAACAATTCCGTTCCATTATCCATTACACCACCCACATCAATATTCCTAAGGTCCTAGATACAGGCTCGTATCAAAAAGGCACCTTACTTTAGACTTCTATTGGGTTTCAAGTTCACCTTACTCCTCAGGTCTAACTCAGGCATCCGTTCTCTCGCTAAAGATGCTGGAAAAACTGCTTCCTATAGCGTCCCATGAAGGATCTGTCACGCTCTATCTTTACACGATACCAGATCTTATATATGAGTAGCCCAATCTTCTCAAGCCTCTACAGCGGTTAAAATCGTTGACGCAGCCTCTTAAGGGATGAATCATTTCCCAGCTGACAATCCCTTTCCCATAGAAGCAACGTTATTTCAACAAACGACCCATATTCCCTAATTGCACCAGTCCAGACCATTTACAACTGAGACCTGCCATGCCATTTAACACAGAGATCAACCATTCCCATTCCCTTTGTATTATATTGGTTATAAGGAAGTTCCATTCGGACGTCTGTTACGTTCCATGTCACCACTGGATCCCAACGCTGACCAAAAGACGATCTCTTTTTCTTACTCGAGAGGGACAGACGTGCCAACTTGAATTCTAAGAGGCGGCGGGAGGAAGGACTTCAAGTTACTGGTTGGCTTAGCGTTCCTCCCCATATGCTCCTCGCTTGTCTCGCGAACCTGGATGTGGGAAGTGTTTCAAAATTCTTGTGGTCTTCTATTGAATTCGCGCCCTTTTGGACATATATCCAAAACTCAGATAACGACAACCCTTCACTGTCAAAATACCACGCCCACGAGGTATTCTGACTAATCACTATGTTTCCTGGCCTTGGCCGATAGATTTGGAATCACTTCTTCCCAAGAGCCGTTGCTTTGTGGGACAAATTCCAGAGAGGATGCTTCCACGACCACTAAAATCTTGCCCAGGTCAAGTTTAGAGCAAACCGTTATCTATCCTACATGACCTCATAATATACAATTCTTAAGCCCATAAAACAATCTGATTTGATAACCCTCTTCTTTGAGTGTCTCTTGGGTCTTTTATTATGGGAATATCGTAAAAACACTTTGTATTCGATATAATCTGCAAAATGGAATTTTGTATCAAATTAATAGATACGTTTGAGAGATTGATGAAATTACCAAACTCGACAGACTCATGAGATTAGAATGAGAACACATTAAGCGAAAAGACAATAACATACAGGGACATGTTCTTAATGGGTTTATAAGTTTAGACCTAATCAGGGATGTTTCCCTTATTTACTACAACGAAGCATAATATAAAAACAAGCGTGTTGACTGGTTATAGTATAAGTGTGTGTGAGAGTTCAAATGAAGATGCAATGTTTAGCATTTCATTCACACGCCATTGATCTAGAATCGTATTTGGTGATATATATATATATATATCAGTAATTATGATACACGAACATAATCAGCCCAACTATCCCCAGGTACTGTTGTAAATAAGTATATGGCTAAACAAGATAGATAGATAGATAGATAGATAGATAGATAAACAGGATGAAATAGATATGAACAGAATGAGATAGATAGATAGATAGATAGATAGATAGATAGATAGATGATAAACAGGATGAAATAGTAATGAACAGAATGAAATAGATAGATAGATAGATAGATAGATAGATAGATAGATAGATAGATTCTGCTAATAATAGAGTATATTCCTATACTGACCCTGACGGAGAAAACAACACAAAATGGACATGGTTAGACGTGCAGTTGTTATAACAGAGGAGATCTTGGAATGATAATTTGGAGAGGAAAAGTCAGGTTCGTTATATTCTCTGTAGCGCAAATATCTTTGGGAAAAATATGAATCAACTGTTTGGAGAATATGTAAAGCCGAAACGTATTTTTGGATTGTATGAATATTTTTCTTTCTTTTTTTGCCACTGAATATTGTATTAACAATTTCAGAAGATTATAATGATATTCAGACGATAGTTCTACTAATTAATCCATAGATGGGAGAAAGCAGACGTGGATTCATATCTATCTAAACATTAATTACGCGTAAGTGAATGTAACCTATCCAACTGGAATTCGAACCCTGTTGTCCGATTTCTCCTACCTTACACCACCCACACATCCAAGGTTAGAGAACCCGGTATTCATCTAGGTATTGGTCTGGATCGGCGTAGCTTAGCTTTTTAGAACGACATGAGAAAAGGTTTTTACGTGATAAGCCATATATATATATATATATATATATATATATATATATATATATATATATATATATATATATATATACCTAGTGAGCCAGACAAACTAGGTGTATCTAGGTCTGCTCTACGGTTGTATTGAGCGCTTTTGTTAGTTAGTTGTTTACTCGTATCGTTTTTTTTTCTTTGGGCTTCAGACCTGTATCTGTGCGATTTTTTGTCGGCAGAAGTTCATGTTTGTAGCTCTTTCTTTTTTTAAAACATTTTTTTCCCTCGAGATTGATTTGATTATTAGCAAATCAAAAATTCGAGGGTTTTTCGAAACGAGTCTAGTTATCTCTCTCTCTCTCTCTCTCTCTCTATATATATATATATATATATATATATATATATATATATATATGCGTGTGTGTGTATATCTGTATTATTTTGTATGTGTAGTAGTTCATAGAAAATGCTCAATATCAGTGAAAGCGCTAACATATTCAGTTGTACGAATAGGAGTTTGTGACCCTGGGTTTCGCGCTTTTGCGATCATCAGAGAAACTGGTTTATGATTTTAAAATGAAATCTATTTTTGCTGCTTCTTTGACAGTGTTTGGTGGTGGGAGTGAGAATTTCCCTCTGTGCTTGTTCTCATACGTATAGACACACACACATACACATATACGCATTTTAGTTCACACAAACGCACCCATATAAACAATCCGAGTTCAGGCGCAGATACACATCCATGCGCATACATTCATACACAATTTTAATTCTATTTCGGTGTCGGTACCGTAGCTTTTTATGTGTAGCGATGGTCCTTTTCAACAAGGAGTGGATATAAGTGTTTTTGACGTGTATATACATGTGGTGGTGCCTGTGTAGAATAATGATAAATAAAAATTGCTATTATTTTTAATTTTTAAGGTTAATTTGTTATTATAATTGGGAGAAATTGCAGTTTGTATTCCTTATTGTTTTTTTTTATGGTGGTATTAAATATGCTGGAGGAGTGGGGAGAAAATGACGTTAATAATTATAGCGGGTTTATTTGATAATAGTAGATATGAAGTGATAGTAATTTTGTAGAGGGATTGGTGGCAATGATAATGTAAGTTTCTAATAGTTATTGTAAACTGGTAGAAGTGATTAGTAATGGTGGTAGGAGAATGGTGGGAGACCCCACCACACGTATATATGTACATGCGAAGAAATATTATACAGCGAAAGAAGAGAAAAATGCTCTGTTTGCTGACATACATTTACGAGAAATTGTCGCTACACTTCCGATCTTTGAATTTCAACATACAAATGCGTATGTATATATACAACAGCACACATATACATACATATGTCAAATCCCATACTGTCCACATATGTTTATGTCTGTATGAGCCCCGGCGGACGAGCGAATGTGTATGTGTGTCTGCGTACCTCATCGGGTGTACGGACATGCATCTATGTTTGCTTTAACATGAGTGACATCACGACGACGATCCCCCCCACTTCCATAATAACACCAATACACGCAATCTACATAAATCCAAAATTTTAAAAAATTAATCAGTTTATCTGACGATCACAAAAGCGTGAAACCCAGGGTCACAAATTCACATCAATCCAACCAAATATATATATATATATATATATATATATATATATATATATATATGTGTGTGTGTGTGTGTGTGTGTGTGTGTGTGTGTGTGTGTGTGTGTTGTATATTTAGGCAGCATGTGTCATTAAATAATAAGTCTTGTCTATTTATTTTAAGTAAATTCCTTTCATATTGTCGAAATATATATATATATATATATATATATATATATATATATATATATATATATATAAGAAATGGACAAAGTCTGACAAATATTTTAAGATATTTTTTTTACGTTTATACGTTCTTTTTATAGATAAAATATTTAAGTAAATGCTCGGCTTATAATAAACAGTATTAAAGACATTACCGGCTTAAATATCGAACCTGTATCCGATACGGAACCGTCATATAGCATTTCCTTAAATATTTGTATTTAAAAAAAAGAACGTATAATTGTAAAATCTATCTTAAAATAATGGTCGAACTTTGTCCATTATATATATATATATATATATATATATATATATATATATATATATATATATATATATATATATATATATAAGTGTGTGTGTTCAGGCGTATATTTAATATTGGTACTTTTCATTATTAATTTAACGCTTATTTTCCTTCGTCTCCGTTTTTCACTACTACAAAAATCAATATTTTATCTCTGTTCCTGCGTCGATACAAACCACCAAGCAATGAAATACCTCGGGAACAAACCTAATCAGTTCTCTGCGCCAATATGTTTTCTTTAAAAAAATTAATTAAATAAATAAAAAATACCACAAGATCTTCGCGACACAGTCCTCATTGCGTTGTACACGAACAAAGTGTAAAAATCTGAACCCTCCAAATACCGAAGGGTTACTCTGCTCTCCATCGCAGGAAAGATCCTTGCAAGGATTCTGCTGAACCGACTGGCACTCTCCATCAGGGAAGTGCACCTTTCAGAGAGTAAGTGCGGCTTCAGAACAAACAGGAGCACAACAGACATGGTGTTTGTTCTCCGGCAGCTGCAAGAGAAATGTCGGGAACAAAAAAAGGTGCTGCGTGTGTCGTTGATTGAGCTGACGAAAGCATTGGACACAGTGAGCAGATCATGGGGCGTCTCGGCTAAACCTGATCGTCCAGCTGAATGAGGATCAACGTGGCCAATTTAGACACAGCGGTGATCTCTCAGAGCCCTTCTGAATTACAAACGGTGTAAAGAAGCCTTGCGTTCTTGCACCGACCTTCTTCACTGTCTTCTTCAGTATGCTGCTCAAACTAGCCACGAAAAATGTTAATGATGTGGACCGAGTCTACATCAGATACCCTCTTGATCGTGGCCTGTTTAATCTACGACGATTAAAAACCTACACGAAGACCCCGGAGAAACTTATCTGAGACCTCTGCTTTGCTGGTGATGTTGCCCTTGTTGTCCAGACAGAAATAGCTTTGCAGCAAACAGAGGCTGCCAAGTATTTTAGGCTGAAGCCAATTTAAAGAAGACAGATGTACTCTACCAGCCTGTGCCTCGGGATGAGTATCGCCTTCTCAACATCATCATTGGCGTGACTGAGCTGAAGGCAGTCCATCGGTTTACTGTACTGTACTGATGCGGCATTCACCCTGGGCGGATTGAGCTGGCTTCTTCCTGTTGTGAGAAGAAGATTCTTGGGATAAATTACAGAAGTAGGGTACCCAGGCCTACTCGGATAACGTTCTTGCTTGCCGCGGGATTCCCACAGACGCAGAGACAGGAACGACCAGAAGCCGCCGGTTGCCGATGCAGACGCTCCTTGGATTTTCACCAGAGCCCTTGTTAGCCGGCGTGTGTGTCAGACCTGTCCGCCTTGGGTGGCCCTACCAGGAACGAAGTTCCGGGCGGCATAGCTCTGACACTGACTGTGAGGTAAGGGTTGGACTTTGGGGGGCTTACAGTACCGGGTGTTCCCAAGCGGTCCCCCATCTAAGTACTGACCTGGCTCTACGATGCTTAACTTCGGTGATCGAACGAGAACCGGTGTTTTCAGCGTGATTTGACCGTAAGCAGTCCATCGGTTTACCTACCTTCGATCACGTCAGATGATAGAATCGACAAGAAGGTCGAAAGCAGACCAGCAAGGGTGAGAATTTCATTTAGCCTACTGTACAAAACTGTGTTGTACAACAGACACCTGAAGAAAGGCACTAAGATCACAGTGTACAGAGTTACGTCCTCGTCACTCTTCTATACAGCTCAGAGTCATGGGTCACATACCAACACCACCTGGGACTCTTCGAGCGGTCCCACCAGCACTGCCTCCGCACACTTCTTAACATCCACTGAAGTGATTTCGTCATTCATATTAAAGTCCCTGAAATGATGGCTTTGAGGCCATGCTGCTGAAGTCCCAGCTACGCAGGGCTGGACATGTTCCCAGGATGGAGAATCATCGCCTGCCTAAAATTTTACTGTATGGCGAGCACTCCAATGGCGTTCGCGGAAGAGGGGCACCAACGAATCGATTCAAGGATTACCTGACAAAAATCCTTTGGTGCCTATCACATCAACCATTACCAATGGTCAACCCTAGCTGAGGACCGCGACTCCTGGCGTCTCACCACCAACCACGTTTTCTTCTTGGAAAATACTTCCACGTTTTCTTCTTTGAAAATACTTCCAGAGTCGCTTTCAGGAACAAAAGGCGGAGGAAGAAAGCTATGTGATCGAGCCCAGAATTTAAGCCGCAACTACTGCGACATTGTATGCCTGTTCCGCGTTGGACTTATCAATGACAAACGTGCATGAAAGAGACGTATACAGAATCCCTTTTTAACTTCGTTTTGCGAAGACAAGCCATGAGGATGATGACGTAAGAAAACGTAAGGAAAACAGCTGGAATTCGAACTCGGCATTCTGATTCCTCAGTCCGAGCCTCTATCCATTACGCCATCATACCTCAGTTGATACGCGTATGTGGCTTAAATCTTTTTTTTCCAGCAGACCAAAATGGGATCACGAATGAATTCTGATGTTTAGTTATATTGCATTTGGCAGTCGAACATTTAGTACCCCATCCCTCTGTAGATATACATGCACACACACCAACACACACACACAAACACACACACATATACATGTGCCAGTGTGTGTGTGCGTGCGTGCGTGCGTATGAAATATGCGTCCTCCGACAGGAATTGAACTTGTATCCTCTCCAGAACCGTCATATAGCATTTACTTAAATATTTGTATTTATAAAAAAGAACGTATAAACATAAAAAATGTCTTAAAATAATTGTCGGACTTTGTCCATTTCCTTTATATATATATATATATATATATATATATATATATATATATGTGTGTGTGTGTATGTGTGTGTGTGTGTGTGTGTGTAAATGTGAGTTTGTGTGCATATGTTTTGTGTGTGCGTGTGTTCAGGCGTATATTAATTTAATGTATATTTCCCATCGTCTGTCCCGTGTTGGACTTATCAATGACAAACGAAAACGACGTGTACAGAATCCCACTTTAACGTCGTTTTGCGAAGACAAGCCATGAGGATGATCTGTAAGAGAAAGTAAGAAAATCAACTGGAATTCCAACTGGGCCTTCCGATTCCTCAGTCCGAGCCTCTCTCCATTACTCCATGAGACCTCAGTTTATACGTATGTGTGGCTTAAATCTTTTTTTTTTTTTCGAGCAGACCAAAATGGGATTACAATTGAATTCCGATGTTTAGTTATACTGCATTTGGCATCCGAACGTTTAGCACCCCATCCCTCTGTACACACACACACACACACACACACACATAATATATATATATGTGTGTGTGTGTGTGTGCGTGTGTGTGCGTGTGTGTGTATTCAGATGCTTATTTATTTATTATTTGTTCTTTTTATTATCAATTTAATGCTTGTTTCCCTTCATCTCCGTTTTCCACTACCACAAAAATCGATATTATTTTATCTCTGTTCTTGCGTCGAAAACAAACCACCAAGCCATGGAGTTTCTCGAGAGTAAACCTAAAGTAAATTTCTCCGGACCAGTATTTTTTTTTCTTAAAAAGAAAATTAATTAAATAAATAACTTCTAAAAGCGGAAAAAATAGAGCCCTGATGTGTGTCTCTCAAAACAAGATAAATTACAAATCTATAGATTTGTTTTTATTTATTGCAAGATTTATTGAAATAACTGCAATGTAGGCGAAACAGTATGACATTTGATAAAATGCATGAACATCTCTTTTGGATCTATGCTTAGGATTAGGGTTCAGGTCAGAGGTTAGATTATTTATTAGGAAAGAGTTCAATGGAGTATTGCTTCAAGATCTAAGCCAAAGCCTCTCCACCACTGATAGAGTTCAAAATCGTTTATAGGGTCTTGTAGGTGGGAGGAAAGGAGACTTATTTTCTACTCTGCAACCACTTTCTCACAGATCCATCGCAAGTCCATCACTATTCTATCGAGATTTCCAGGCCAAATTTTCAGATTACATCCTTCATTCAGTCCCAACAGTCCAGATCTTTACTCTTAGAACACACAGCGCTTCTACCGTTTCTTAAATGTAGGAAGAACGTTCCACAGAGACAGGAACTGCTTCTTTGTGGAACAGACATGTATGCTTTCCTGAACAGCATAAATAATGTAAATAAACAATTTAATAAATAAATAATGTAAATATCTGAATAAATAATGTAAATAAACAATCTAGTAAATAATGTAAATAAACAATTTAATTAATAAATAATGTAAATAAAGAATTTAATAAATAAATAATATAAATAAACAATTTAATAAATAATGTAAATAAACAATTTAATAAATAAATAATGTAAAAAAAACAATTTAATTAACAAATAATGTAAGTAAACAATTTAATAAATAAATAATGTAAATAAACAATTTAATAAATAAATGATGTAAATAAACAATTTAATTAGTAAATAATGTAAATAAACAATTTAATTAATAGATAATGTAAATAAACAATTTAAATAAATAATGTAAAAATCAATTTAATAAATAAATAATGTAAGTAAACAATTTAATAAATAAAAATAATGTAAAATAAACAATTTAATTAATAAATAATGTAAATAAATAAATTTAATTAATTTAATAAATAAATAATGTAAATAAACATAGTATAATACCTAGAATTTTTTTTGTTTTCAATTCTCAAGAACAAAGCAAATGTATAAATTCACTTTCATATGTTTAGATTTTTAAAACAATCTTAATTATCGCGTTTTAAAACAATAAACAATAAACCGAAGATTGAAGGAATGTAAAAAGCGGCGTCATGGGAATAATCCGTTCTTTTGATACACCCTTGGATCAATGTTTGCTAAAAATTGTTTTAATCGGAAGTTGTTTCCTTATAAAGAAATGGCAAATATCACCATTACCATTATTACAGTATATATTCTTTTGTCCAGTGATTCAATGGTAAAGAACAGAAAATATGACGTCACAAGCCTCTGCGAAAAATATGATGAGACTGTCGGCCATATTATCTGAGGATGTCCGAAACTAACAAAAACTGAATATACCCCCTGACATAACAAGCTAGCGACGTATGTACATTGGAAGATATACAAGAAGCACCAAATCGAAACCACTGAAAGATGGTATGAACACCAACCTGCTACAGTTACCCAAAATAACGATGTAAATATCTCCTGGTACATGTTAATTCAAACTGACAGATAAATAGAAGCCAACAGACCTGGTAATAACATAAAAGACAAGAAATTCAGGAACTGTTTGCTTATTGACAGAGCAATAGCATCTGAGAGAAATATCTCCATTAATATTATCGAGAAATTTCTCAAATACGCGGACCTGAAGTTTGAGATGAATAGGATGTGTGGAAGATTTGCACACAAAATCGCCCTACTCGGAACATCCCATATACTAAGAAAAGTGCTAACATTTGAATGACAATTCTCCTATTAGGGCCTAAGGACCATGGTTTGGATCCGGCACTAAAGGATAGAAGCCAGGAAACACAACACACACATAATAATAATAATAATAATAATAATAATAATAATAATATCCTTGCTGCGCAGGACCAATGCTTGCTAACTAGGAATTATCAAGCACATATACTAAAATATTGTGTCAGCCCAAAATGCAGATTCTGTGATAAATATCCAGAAACGATTGATCATCTTGTATCAGGTTGCACGATATTGGCACCCACTGAATATAAAACCCAGCATGACAGAGTGGGCCAATATCTGCACTAGAAAATCTGCAACTTCTACGGGAAGGAAACTGAAAGAAACTGGTATGAACACCACCCAGACCCGGTTACGGAGATAGGACCTGTTACAATTCTATGGGTCTACACAATAAACACTGACAGAACAATCAAGGCCAACCGGCCAGATATTGTTATTAAAGACCACAAACAAAAACGATGCCTCCTTATTGATATGGCAGTCCTTGCTGACTGCAATGTATCTTTGAAGATATTTAAAAAGTTGTCAAAGTACAAGGACCTTAAAATAGAAATCTCGAAAATGTGGCATATGGGAACATCAACAATCCCTGTTGTAGTTGGAGCCCTAGGACTGGTTGGAAAAGATTGCAGTAGACTAATTGAAGGGATTCCTGGAAGTCCATACCTCAAGGAGATACAAAAAATTGTTCTGACAAGTACAGCCCACACCTTACGAAGGGCTTTATCTATGTAATTTAATTCTTTTTTTTTCTGTCAGTGGAAAGTGTCATGACGCCATTTCTAACCTTAGGTCCCTGGGCGGAACTCGGAAAGAAATGTGTAAACGCCAGAAATCAAAGAAATAATAATAATAATAATAATAATAAGAAGAAGAAGAAGAAAAGAAAAAAAACAAGACAGATCTGTTTTTCGAGATAAGAAGGTACCCTGTGACAGTCACATAGGAACAGCTGGACTTGGTCCCCTGATTCGCTCATACGAGGCAAAGCTGAGACATTTCTCTACCACAAAATGTAGACATTCTTCATCTTTTAAAATGGGCGGAGGACGACTGGGACAGCACGCGTTTTTTTTTCCTTATCAGCGACTCCAATATTTTCCAGGTAACACCCTTCTTCTGAATGGACCTGTGATGAAAGTAACATTTCTGAATAAGGGCTAAATACTTATTGACTCATCTTAAATCTTGTTAGCATAACGTATGCATTCTTACATCTGATCATTTGAATTGTTGTAATTTTCGGCAAATATCGAAGACTATTACAATTATATAATGTTCAAGCATTACTAGTTGCTTTATATATATATATATATATATATATATATATATATATATATATATAAACATAGTGAGTCAGACAAACCTACCCAGGTTTCACCTAAGCGGATTGTCAGGGAAAGCTTTCCTGACGATCCGCTTAGGTGAAACCTGGGTAGGTTTGTCTTGCTCACTAGGTTTATCTAGGTCTGGTCTACGGCTGTATTGAGCTCTTTTGTTAGTTAATTATTTACTCGTGTCGGGTTTTTTCTTTGGGCTTTGAACCTGTATCTGTGCGATTTTTTTCGACAGACTTTCATGTTTCTAGCTCTTTCTTTTTTTAAAACCTTTTATTTTTTTGCCTCGGGATTGATTTGATTATTGGCAAATCAAGAATTCGAAGGTTTTTCGAAATGAATATAGTTACCTATATATATATATATATAAATAGATACACCTAGTGAGCCAGACAAACCTACCTAGGTTTCACCTAAACGGATCGTCAGGGTTTTTCGAAACGAATCTAGTTATATATATTTTATATATATATATATATATATATATATATATATATATATGTGTGTGTGTGTGTGTGTGTGTGTGTGTATGTATGTGTGTGTGTGTGTGTGTGTGTATAATGTAAATAAACAATTTAATAAATAAATAATGTAAATAAACAATTTAATAAATTAATAGTGTAAATAAGCAATCTAATAAATAAATAGTGGAAATAAACAATCTAATAAATAAATAATGTAAATATGAATCTAATAAATAAATAAATGAAATCCTGGGAACTCAATGTTAATTCAGTGCGAATAATTTAATTTAAAGAAAAAACAGACCACTTTAAGGTTCCATTGTAATAATTTATTTCACCAGAGACTTTTATTTTTCCCTTTCTCTCTTCTCTTTCTCTTCTCTCTCTCTCTCTATATATATATATATATATATATATATATATATATATATATATATTATTTAAATAAAACAGTAATTTTCTTTTGAAAAAAGCTAGAAACAGACGCTGTTATTTTGCTTTACTTTGAAAGTGTTATTTTGGGGGTTCATAAAGATTAAAATTTGAATGTCTCTATTTGATGTTTGATAGTAATTTAAATTTTTTTTTAAATTTTGGGGATTTTCTATGAAATAGTCGATTAGAAAAATATTCATAGAAAGTACAAAATTTTATTTTAAAATATAAGTTTACTTCTAGTAATCTTTTTTAAACATGTAATTGCAAGACAGGATCAGATTGCCCAGTTCAAGGGTTATGCATGGCGGAAAATGTAATTTATGAGGCAACAATTTCCCCCAAAGAGAATTTTGAGCAGAAAAGGATTTACATAGGAATATCGGCGGGAAGTTGGAATCATCGACTTTATAACCATCGCCAGTCCTTCAAAGATAAATGTAAAAAGAACCAAACGGCACTGTCAAAGCATCATTGGGAGTTGTTGGATGGTGGCTTAACCCCACAAATAAAGTGGAAGATAATCTCGAGAGCCAGAACTCCAATAAATTTCACAGACAGATGCGACTTATGCATAAAAGGTAAAATCCTCATAATAAAACATAAAGATCCAGATTTATTGCTAAACAAGCATAATGAAGTAATTTTTAAATGCCGACATAAGAACAACCTAAATTTAACTAAATATATTTAGGAATAACTATATAGAAAGACTAATATTACATGATCTTGGTCTTTTGTTTTTGGAAATGTTACTATGCGAACACATAACTGTATATATATAGCTATGTAATTGAATTTGAACATTGATACGTCTTTTGATATGTATATGTATATGCGTTTATATGGAAAGATAGTCATGCATGTGTTATTTTTTGTGTATTGTGGACACATTTTTGGAGTGGGTGGGTATGGTTATGGATATGTATGTATATATACTTGTATGTATATAGATGAGCTGTTTTTTTTTATATGTAGTTATATGTATATATGGGTGTATATATGTGTATGGGTGAGTATGTGGGTACATGTATATGTGTGGATGTGTATGTATACAATTTTTTATAATTTCTATATATGTATGTGTGGGTATGGGTGTGTATATATAGATGGGTACATGTATGTAGTTCCATAGATAATGTATGTATGTATGTATAAATATAAGTAGTTGTGAGTTCATATATATGATATGGTAGAATATAGATATATTAAGGTAATTAAGTATGGGTTTTGATATGTTTTGCATGCACGCACATGTGGGTGTATATATGTATATATATATTTGTCTGTATGTGTATATGTGTATATATGTGTGTGTATATGTATATATATATATATATGTGTATATGTATGTGTATATGTGTAAATATATATATATATATATATATGAGTGTATATATGTGGGTATATATGTGTAATTGTATGTGTATATATGTGTGTGTATATATGTGGATATATGTGTGGGTATATGTAAATGTGTATGTATGTATGTGTGTGTGTATATCTATATGTGAATGTGTGTATGTATGTGTATATACATATACATGTATATATATATATATATGTGTGTGTGTATATGTGAATATATGTATATGTAGATGTGTACGTATGCATGTGTGTATACATACACACACATATATACATGTGTGTGTATATGTGAATATATGTATATGTAAATGTGTATGTATGTGTATGTATATCTATATGTGAATGTGTGTATGTATGAGCATATACATACACACATATATATATATATATATGTGTGTGTGTGTATGTGAATATATGTATATATATATATGGATATGGATATGTATGTGTGTATATGTACGGATATGTGTGTAGATGTATATTTATGGATACATAGAATATTATAAAAGAAGGACTTACAGTCCTGTTATTAAAGTTTTATCTCATTTTCTCATTTAATATTCTCAAATTGGAAGTGTGACTTTAAAATTCTTTATAATAGGGAGAAAAAAATTTTAAATTGATAATTTAATTTAAATTGAAATATATTACCCTTTAATAATCATTACTGATGATAAAATATTTAAATTGGAAAAATTTTTGATATTTAGGTAGATGTTAATACATGAAGTTACCTGTGTATTTCGGCACATGGGTAACTGTATGAGTGATTGAATATGTAAAGGAATGTGTGTATATGTGATATTTGCATGGGTGTGTATACAGTATATGACAGAACAAGATCTTTAATATTACCTTCAAATATTACCCCATATTAACTAAAATTTAAGTAAAAGAGATTACCTATCTAGAAACAGTCACGAGTCAAATTCATGAAGAAAATTCAAACGGATAGAGATGTCAACTTAATAATCAATAAAAACATTTTTTATAAGTTTTTAAAAAAGATTACTAGAAGTAAACTTATATTTTAAAATAAAATTTTGTACTTTCTATGAATATTTTTCTAATCGACTATTTCATAAAAATTTAAATCACTAACAAACATCAAATTAAATTATTGGCAGACAGTCTAGAGACATTCAAATTTATATCAAACATTATAATCTTTATCAACCCCCAAAATAACACTTTCAAAGTAAAGCAAAATGACAGCGTCTGTTTCTAGCTTTTTTACAAAGAAAATTAGTGACATCTTCTCTTCTCTTCTCTCTTAACTTTCTTCTCTCTTTTTCTCTCTATGAGTTTTTTCTTCTCTACCCCTTCGATATCAATATATAACTTCCGTTAAGTTAACCGTTTAAATGTGTCAATATCTGCTAACTCACTCATGTCTTCTATCTCCCCCCTCACTTCCTCACTTCGTTAATTTACATATGTTTAATACGGCCCGTCAAAAATGTGTAAATTTTATTTTTATTTTTTGTTTGGCAGTAAAGTCTGATGATCCGCTGTCCTTTAAAAGGGCTGTGGTGAAATAATTTATTACATGGAACCTTAAAGTGGTCTGTTTTTATTTCAATTATTTGCTCTGGATTTACATTGAGTTCTCTGGATTTTATCCTCCTTAGGTTTACCCATACAGAGTACCTAGTTTTTCATAAACTATATATATATATATATATATGTGTGTGTGTGTGTGTGTGTGGGGTGTGTGTGTATTCAGGGAGAGATGGGCAAATTGTCGCTATTCTATATTTTTAATTTTACACATGCGCGCTGTTTGTTTTTAATTTGGTCGACGGCAATTTCTATTAGGGTCAGCTTGACACCGTCAGTGAAAAAAAAAAACACCATGACGCAGTTCACTTCTCCAGAAATTTGGAAACGGCATGCTGTACTGCTTGGCATTTGCGCCAATAGGAACATTTCAGAGTATTTGGGTGTCAATCTCAGGATTTTGAAGAGCAAAATTTGGATGAGTCTAATGGTGATTACGAAGATACAACAGCTTAGAAAACTCACTCTGATCGTGCCGACAAAAACAAATTTGTTGGTGAGGGCCTCACACTCAAAACAGAGGGCTACATCAAGTTCTTTCAGAAGATAATGCAACCCTGGGTAAAGAGGTTTGCTGCTACCACTATACCTGGCAACAGGATTCTGAAACATGCCACACAAGCAGCAGAGCCCAATTATGGCTGTCAGACAATTTCTGCGACCACATCACCCGGTATATATGACCATCTATCTCCTCAGGTTGCAGCCCCCTTGATTTTTATGTGCGTAACGCTTCGATCTTCCGTTGGCATCCCGTCAACGGAGGCTTCAAGTAATTGTCTTGGTGCCCTCTGTGTGATCACCCTCATTAGAAACACCGCAGGTAACCTTGAGGTTTGGAACATCTGGTAAGCGCCAAAGATGCGTTCCCAAAAGCCCCGGATGGCCCAAATTGAGTATCCGGGCTCAAAAGACTTGTTCAGTTTTGCTCTGGGAGGGTCCCGGTTTTCCTCCACCCATCCTTATTTAGAACATTAAAATTAACTTTCCCCCGCAGACGTCGGCGGCATTGTCTCAGAATGACGAATTACGTCCGATATCGTACCGGGAGTCTGGAACAATCCGTCAGGGTCTTGACCCCACAGCGTTCCGTTCAGTCTCTGTTTAAGGAAACTAGGCTTTAAAAGATGTCTATTAAGCTAGCTAGTTTGAATGCGAGGAGCTTGGCGGATTTAAGTAAGGCTGCCGCCATGCTTCGTGATCTCTTGTCCTTCGGTGTAGATGTGGCTGCGATCCAGGAGACACACTTTCCGATGTTGATACTCGTGTGCTGTTTAGCGACTTTGTTGTCTTGTGCCAGAATTTTGTATTTAAAAATGCAAAATAAATATACATTCCCTCCCACATTGGGAAATCAACAATTTTAAAGCCAGAAAATATTTTTAAATTGTAAGAATTTTGGTGGTGGTAATAATAATTTTTAGTGATACAAGTTCTACTAATTTCATGGGGTAATAATAATTTTTAGTGATATAAGTTCTACTAATTTTGGTGGGGGGGGGGCAATAATAATTTTTAGTGATACAAGTTCTACTAATATTGGTGGGGGTAATAATATTTTTTAGTGATACAAGTTCTGCTAATTAACGCATAGTTTGTGGGGGTGTTTATGATGTCAAAAAAAACAATGTGTCGTTGTCAGCATAAGTAAGAGCCAAATATATTAAGTTATAAATCAAACAAGTACGAAAATTAAAATATCTCGTAGGTGTTTTAACAAAAGACAAAACATGGGAAACTGAACTCTAGAGAAAGATGTCTTCCAAAATCTAAGCAAATTATTAAGAAACCGGAAAATTATGTTAGAAACAAAAAAAAAGAAGATTGCTGGACTGTTACGTAATATCATTCCTCCGATAAGGCAGTGAATGCTGGACAATCACCTCACAGCTGAAAGAGACGCTTCAGGTCACAGAAATGGCCTTCAACAAAAGGATATCATTATCGTAATATGCGAATAACTAAGAAATGTTAAATGAAATGGACGTGTTGCGGATGTGTGATGTGTGTTGGAGAGGAATAGAAGATTTGAATTATCAGAAGGCTTAAAATAGTGTATGTTCAACTATCTTCCATCCACAATAATTAATACAAGTCATAGAATAATGAGTCAAAAACATCTTGTTTCAAAACGTAACAATTGAATTTATTAAGTATTTGATATACATGCATGTGTACTGAAAAGTTAGACAGAGTTGTGTCTCTTAGACTAGGTAATATTTGTAACTAAGCTCATAAAGTGAAAGTAATTATTAAGCTGTAGTTTAGAAGAACAAAGTTTCTTTAGCATGTTTGGAATTGTGTATTGTACAAGTTGGTAAAAGTTCAGAAGAGATTTCAGAGTTCGTACTTGCGTGAATGTTGGTAATGGTCTTTAACGTCTGACTGCATTAGTTAAGACGGGAGTTCTTGAAGATTACATCCTGGCAGCAAGGAATGAGACGCGAGAGAGAGAGAATCACTCGTGTTTTTTTTTTTTTTAATATATGATCGTGAATCACGTGTCTGGCTCAGATGGAAAACGCGGGAAAACAGTTTTGTCGCGTGCAGGCGATTTGATTAGTCGGAACTGATCAATCAGCGAGCTAGATTGAAGGTGATTAATCAACGAATGCTTGTCATATATTCACTTACAGAGAATAGTTTATTTATCCATGCAGGGGTGTAACTCGCTGACGTGGAAGATTCCACAGACGCTTGTTCATAAAATCAGAAAGAGGCAGTTGAAATCTGTATCGCTCATAATGAGAAAATCACTTGGTGAATTTGACACTCAGGGGACATATTGAAATCAAGGGGGAGACTTAAAAATATTCTATAAATAGCTAGCATAAAAAGGAATAAGATTGGAAAAAGACAAACATTGCTAAGAGGTATATAATAAAGGAAGTTGTGGAGAACAGTGATCGCTCACACCCTTAATGGAATCGCCATACAAAAGAAGAAGAAGAATCTCCTAATAAACATATATACTCCTTGAGATTGAACACCAGACACTACTTCGTCCTGGGTAAGACGTTAAACTACATCCGCGTCCTGGGTAAGATAATGAGTGATAGATAGATAGATAGATAGATAGATAGATAGATAGATAGATAGATAGATATGAACAAAATGCTAGAGAGAGAGAGAGAGAGATGAACAGATTAATATATGAAGAGAATGAATAACAGATATATAAATAGATGGATAGAAAAATGGAAAGATTGAAATTAAGACATTAAACTACATCCAGCAGCAAGGCCTCTGATCAGTAGGTTTTGAGGAGCGTGGTATCACCTCTTAATTGCTGGTGTTCCCAGGTCGACCCTGCCCCGGGGTGGTAGCACCTGTTAGGGTCCCAGCTATGGACAAATAGTTAACTATCACCAGCAATGCTTTTTGAAAAAAATATTATTACCAGCAAAACAATTTTGAAGGAAATATATTACCAGAAATAGATTTTTGACAAAACAAAATATTACCAGCAATAAAGAATTTTGTCGGCATTAAATAACCAATTGAGGTTGATATACCGTAAAACAAAATAAAGCCAACCAAATCAGACACTACTCTTGCATGCATACTATCGCACAGATGGTAAATAGCAACTTGAAATAAATAACCCTGTTTCTTACACCCGTTAACGCAACATAGCAAGCGTTAAAGGAGGCCTAATGAACGAGTCAGCCCTCATCCCATCGTATCCAAAACCGTGCAAGACAGGTCTGCTGATCTTACCGATGTGGATGATAAGCCTTATCAATGGCCAGGAATTCAGGCAAGGATTACTGACAGAATAGCGTTATTATATGTACAAAGTAAATGCATTGCTAATAATTTTATTATAGAATTGTATTGAAAATCAGAAGGAAAATGATTTTCTGTGGCCAGGAATTAATTCAAGCATTACTGACAGAATCGGAATATTATCCGCAGAACACTGACAGATTGACATGTTGATTCCAGAATATAATAACGTATCGTATTTCCATCTTCACATAGTGAACAAATTCCAGGTTAAATAGTAACAGATAGATAGATAGATAGATAGATAGATAGATAGATAGATAGATAGATATGAACAGAATTATAGATAGATAGAGAGATGAACTGATTAATATATGAAGAGAATGAATGATAGATAAATATATAGAGAGATGAACGGATTGAAATATGAAGATAATTAGTGATAGATAGATAGATAGATAGATAGATAGATAGATAGATATGAACAGATTAATATGTGAAGAGAATGATAGATAGATAAATAGATAGAGAGAGAGACATGAACAGATTGAAATATGAAGATGATTGATAGATAGATAGAATAGACTGAGATATGAACAGATAGATAGATAGATAGATATGAACACATTAATATATGAAGAGCACGAATGATAGATAGATAGATAGATAGATAGATGAACAGATTGCGATATGAAGAGAATGAGAGATAGATATAGATAGATACATGCAAGCATACATGCATACATACATATATATTCATACATATATACATACATACATACATTCGAACACTGTGAGATAGATATGTAGATATTTTATTCTTTGTTCCCGCACGCCTCCGCGTATTCTGCTGTATTGGGATAATCTCCAAGACTGCCAAAAATCCCCTTCTCCATAATTCTGATTAATTTTAGTGAAAAATTGATTTTGGGGAAGATTGCCAGTTTTGGCCGGCAGAAATTGCAATCAGATGATTATTTATGTAGTTTTTCTCGATTTTAATTTGTTAAAGTGAAAAATAAATATTTTAATAGAATTTTCTGTACGCGATGAAAATGGCGTATTCGCATGATGATAGATTTTACAGTATTTTCTTTACTTTCTGTCAAATCCTTTACTTCTCGTCAGCTCCTCATACCATTATTTTAACATGTCTTTCTTATTTGGTGCCACCTATCAGGTATTGTGTATATTCGATTGTAAAAAGAAGTTTTTTTTTTTTGGGGGGGTAGTATTGGATTGATGCGTTGTGAAATATTTCTTTATCTTGAACTTGAAATTGTTGACGAAATAATCAATATTGGCTGGGGTAGAATCGGGAAAACATGCGCAAGAACTTCTATTAGCATTCCTCCAATGCGACCCAGTATTAAAAAAAATACAACTGTAATAAGCGGTTCAATTGACATATGTGCCTGACGACTTCGGAAACCACGAAACTTTAAGCTGCACTACAAATATAGGTATATGCGCATTATTATTTTTTAAAGCATTTCACCCCAAGCAAGGCGGGATGCCACTTGTACGCAGGGGGTTACAGAGTGGGAGCGAGAGTAAAGAGGTGTGATGGAGAAAAGGACGAAGAGAAGAGCAGGGGATAGTTCAGGACATCTGGTGATATTGATTGACATTACATTTGAATAGTTGGAGATTATAGCTATCAGGGAAGCAAAAAAGAGGGAGGGAGTAGAAAAGACGGCCACATTTAACCGTTTCGACAGTGAAAGGATGGGACCGTGATGCCAGCCTAGTAGCACGTTTAAATTCATGCAGTCTTGGAACTAGCGGTAGTAGCTCGTCGGATCAGTTACCGTGGAAGTATTTGTAGAAAAGACAGGAGGGAGGCAACGGCACGTCTGTGAGCGAGCGACTGAAGACAAGATGCTAGATCAGGGCCAGCTACATTGCTTATCCGTCTCTGGTTCTTGTCGAGGGCCTTAAGGCGATCAGCGGGGGCACCAGATTATATATGGCAGCAGTATCCCATGCAAGGGCGAATGGTTGATTCATAGATTTGAAGGATGGACTCAGGCGAGAAATTTTTTTTGGCGCGACACAGAAAACCAACTTTCCTTGCAGTAGATGAAGCTATTGATTCAATGTATTTGTTCAATCTCAGGTCAGCAGACAGTGTGAGACCAAGCAGTCGTAAAGAGGTGCTCTTGTGGAGTTGAGCATCAGTCATTCTAATGGGTGGCAGGGGTGGTTCTCTGCTTTGAGTAATAGAGAGCAGTTTTGTTTTAGAGGCATTAAAGTTAACCAGCCAATTCCTGCCCTAGTCTATAACCAATTGGAGGTCCTTTTCGAGACTAACAGTCAGGTTAGTTCTGTCAGCGATACCA
>CAHIKZ030001691.1:1682500-1697500 GCA_903632075.3 Acanthosepion pharaonis
CCAACTCAAAGACTGCATCTTAATTCTATAGAGATGCTGTAGGGTGTTATTAAACATTTTATGATTGCAATCTACCTGTCAAATATCACACAGTTGAAAGATGTATACATGGAGATGTGGGTCAGTATTTCTTCCAAGAGAAATATCGAAATTTTTAACCACAGTGGAACGTGATAACTATGAGTGTATAGTTAGGGTGTCTTTAGTCTTCCCAAGTAGGAATTGACCTTTTCTTCATTTTTGCTAATTAAATAAAAACAGTAAAACTTTAATTTTTGTTCCAGTACATCACTTCTATCTATCTATCTATCTATCTATCTATCTATCTATCTATCTGTTGTAACCTAGAAAGGGTTACTGAATGAAAAATAATGAAAGCGAAATTGGAAATGAAATGGTAATCATTATAACATCAATAAAATACAATACTCGCCAATGTCGTGGAGTAGGTAAACCACTGCTAGTGGTGGACTTCTTAGACAGCATATTAGCCCAACTTACAATAGTGTCTAACGTATTTATGAAGGTTGGGTCATGCTCATTGGTGTTCATAGCTACGGTATATAACACTACCTTTCTATTTGTCACGCCAGCAATATCTAGCTTGAAAACTAAATCTTTATCTCTCTCTCTCCTCTCTCTCTCTCTCTCTCTCTATATATATATATATATATATATATATATATATATATATATATATATATATATATATATATATATATCTCATTAAATAAATTTCAAACATTATGTCTGCTTATTTGTAGCATAATCCGTTCATATTCACTGATATTTTTCCGTGTGTTACAATCAAATTATGCAAGAAATCCACTGTAACATTGAAAATCGCTTTTATTTCCCAAGTACTATTAATCTTTTTTTCTGAGATCATGGTTTAACTGGAAAGGCAAAAACACTGCGTAACTCTCCATTACTGAATCCATTCACAGGATTAGCTCTAGAGTTCATTAGAACGCAAATAATTACCCACTATATATTTTTTTCTTTTATGTTGGAATGTTATGGTCAAGCCCGCATTAGAGCATGTAAACTGTTCTTTTTATAGGCATTTGACAACATTATTACAGTATTCGAAGCGTATTCTATTTGGTGTCGGGTTCAATTTTTTTCATAAGTTTTGCCTTACTAGTTACAAGCCTGATGAGGATCTCAGAAAGTGATCGAAAGTAATTGGGAAATAAATACGATTTTCTCTGTTACAGTGCATTTCTTGCATTATTTAATGAAACACACGGGAAAATACCCGTGAATATGAATGGATTATGGTAAAAATAAGCTGTTTTTTTATTTATTTTACCAGAGATGCCTAAAACAGAATTTGCTGCCTAAATACATACATATATATATATATATATATATATATATATATATATATATATATATATATATATATTGTACCTATGAAAACTAATGGTTTTACCCCAATACGCATGAATAAGTTGGACACTATTGTACGTGGGGGTAATATGGTGTCTAAGTGGTTCACCACTAGTAGTGGTTTACCTACTAAACGCCGCTGGCGAGTATTGTATTTTATTGAAAGATTATTATGTTTATATAAAGGTTACCATTTCATTTCCAACTTCCGTTTTGGTTATTCCTTATTCAGTAACCCTTTCTAGCTTACAACATATATATATATATATATATATATATATATATATATATTACTTGCATTATAAAAAATAACCCAGGGACAACAACGTTAAATAACACCACCTAGCATCCTTCATGTTTTGGCTCGATTTTCAGTTAAACTAATAAATAAATAATTATGAGCGTTTTTTTTTTAATTTAAAAAAATTAAATACTTATAATAATTTTACCATTGTTCATAAATACCTGTTGCAAAATAAAATCATCACATTTACCCTAATAAAGTCCATCAGACGCTTCGTCTCAAATAAATCTCCCTTTTCTCTTTATTTATATTGTTCTTTTACAAATATATTTTTAATTATATCTGAAAATTTACACACACACATCACATACACACGCCCATATACCAGGTGTAACATTAAAATTCTCGTGTAACAGCATGATTTTCTATCCCATAAAATGTTTAATATCTAAACGAAAAAAAAACACTAAACTCATTGAGTTTCCTTTTTCCAGGTTTCAGATAAAAAGTTTAGCCATCTTGATACAGCAATCATACTCTAACATATATCTTCCAATCCATTCAAGAACCAAATAGGAAACAGTGAATAAGTATAAAAATAGAGAGAACAGTAGAGTAGAAAAGTTGATCAGGAGGTCACAACAGGAAGAGGGTCATCATTTCAACTTTTTTTGAAAAAAATATTACCAGCAATACATTTTTCTAAAAAAAATGTTACCAGCTATACATTTAAAAACATATTACCAGCTATACAATTTTAAAAAAATACCAGCTATACATTTTTTGAAAAAAACATTACCAGCAATAAATTTCGAAGGGAAAATATTAACAAAATTAGATTTTTGAAGAAAAAAAAATATTACCAGCAATATATTTTAACAAAAAATATTACCAGCAATAAAAATTTTCGGCATTAAATAACTCATTGAGGTTGATATACCGTAAAACAAAACAAAAAAAAACAAACGAAATTATTTTAGATTTTAATGTATTTTGCACCGGGCCGAGGAATTCTCTATTACGACATTTAACAATAAGCTTTATTACAACTTAATTCAACTAAATGTCATTCGAAATAGTACTCTAATTTTGTTGCCTTGTGTCAGGCTGAGCTCGATTTCGTTAGCAGGTCTCATACGTTTCTCAATGTTCAATGTTCGTTTCTCGATAACCCAGCTCCATTAGGCATGCGCATCGATATGTAGTTGTATATTGACCTATTGATTTTGGGATTGAGCTGGGGTTTGGAGAAAGGCATATCTTCGAATCGAACTCCCTCTATCGATATCTGTCAATATCTATTTAACTTCAACGGCTATTTGCTGAACAGCTTCGTTTTCGATTAATCCAGTCACATGATCCGCCTTCATTGGTATGACGTCATGAACTTCCGTGTCAGCTCATTCCTCTTGTCATTACTTATTTTTCCCAAAATGTACCAGGCATCAACTATTGTACCTACTGTTATCTTCCAGCTTGGCACGATGAGAACATTGAATAGAGCTCGAGAAAGGTACATGCTGAAAGATGTTACGGGCGAGAATGAAAGACAAAAAAAGAAAGAAAAGAAAGTTGTTTCATTTTGTTTAGCGGAATATCAAACTCTATAGATTGTTAAATGTCGAAATCTAAATATTTTGAACGCAGTTCTGTTTCTTTCTTTTTTTCTTTAGAGATAATAATTGTTTTATTTAGATACCACCATGAGATCGCTAAAAAAGAGGATAGCATGATGAAAAACACGCCAAACTTGACGAAAACAAAATTTTATCGTCTAAATGTTTCTTATTATTAAGAGGAAAGATTAAAGTATTTTGGGGGTATTTTTTTTACATTTTTTAATTGTTCCTAGCACGTCCGAAATTTTCGTTAAAAATCTTGTCTTTTTTTTTTTTTTTTTGGAGTCAGCAAAATTGACAGATAATCGATCATGTCAATCATTTTTTTTTCATTTTATAAAATAAATGAAAATCTCAGTTTGAAATTCTTTTAAAAATCAATTATAATTTTTTTTTAAATTATTTTAAAAAAATCAGAAATTATAATTTAAAATATTTTGAAACCAGCATTATTTAGTTTCTGCGCAGAAAAAATGTAATTTGAAAATTAAACAAACAGGTCATAGCATTTCGCGTCACTTGACAAGTGATGAATGACGTATTGACGGATTATGTGAGGATAATTTATTCTACGGAAGAAAAGAAGTGAAATTATTTAGATTTAAGTGAACAAATTATTTACCTCGTTATTTTTAAGGAAAACTTTCAGCACTCTAATTTTTTTTGTCTTTGTACTTAGCTTTCACCTTTACTTTTACGATACTTTATGAAAAATATATTATGAAGAAATTACACTGCGTGCCAAATTATTATCGAGATAACTTTTTTTCTAATATTTCAAAAACCGTCCAATCAATTTACACAAAATTTTCACACAATGTTGTTATAATCATTAATGTTCATAGGTACGGTATGTAACAGTTTGCATCAGTAAAACTACGTAATTCCATGAGATAGCTAAAAAAAAAGAGCATAGCATGATGAAAAGGACGCCAAACTCGACGAAAACAAAATTTTATCGTCTAAATGTTTATGCTATTATTAAGAGGAATGACCAGAGTTTTTTGTAATTATTTTTTAAAATTTTGCCTTCTTTTTAGAACATTCGAAATTTTATTAAAAAAAACCTTGTACATAAAATTATGGTATTTTATGTACACTTCTGATAAAATTTCATAAGAAAGGTACCTATAAATTAATTCGATACCTTTCTTATGAAATTTAATCTCACTCTTAACAGTCTTATTTTACACTGCGTGCCAAATTATTATCGAGATAACTTTTTTCTAATATTTCAAAAACCGTCCAATCAATTCACACAAAATTTTCACACAATGTCTTTTTCATCATGCTATGCTCTTTTTTTAGCTATCTCATGGAGTTACCTAGTTTTACTGATGCAAACTGTTACATACCGTACCTATGAACATTAATGATTATGTCTCAATGCTTATAATAAATTGGACAGTACTGTAAGTGAGGGTAATCTACTGTCTAACCTGGCAATGTGAGCTGGCTGTGTAGGGAGCTATTGCCGCGTCGAGCTCTCTGCCTTTGGGCAGAGAGGAACGTGGACGAAGCTATGCCGAAGAGCAGAGTCTCGTCCGGGGAGGTAGACAGATACACGATCCTGCATATGCGGGATCTACGGGCCGGAACCCACGGGCTCGGACTTCCCCACATTAATTTTGGGCTTGTGCCCATCCTACCTTGTGGGGAGGCAGGTAAATATCGTAATATATTGTCTAAGTAGTCCACCACTAGCAGTGGTTTACCTACGTCATGCCGCTGGCGAGTATTGTATTTTGTTGATGATGTAAAGATTACCATTTCATTTCCAACCTCCGTTTTTGTTATTTCTCATTCAGTCACCCTTTCTAGATTACAACACAAAATTAACAATTACATTACACCACCCGCGCATCCATGATCACAGCACGTTGTATTTCTAAACAACCATTCATCTAGGTACAGATCAGGCTCAACGTTGCTTAATTTCGGTGATCGAACAAGAAATGTTGCTTCAACTTGATGTGGGCCATATGCCTTTCTTCTTTCTTTTATGTGCCATGTCTCTTCAGGACGTAGGTGATCATTGCCCTTGTATCTCTTCCCCATCTTCCTGTCCGTTGCAGCTCACTTGGATTCGCAAGCGGTCAGCTGTCTAGGATACCGGCCATGCTAGGCCCTGAACACAAAACGTCACTCATCTAGGAACTAGCCATGCTAGGTATTGGACAAGAAACGTTGTTTCAGCTTGATGTGGCATTGTGCATTTCGTCTATCTTTTATGTGCCGTACGACTTCAGGATGTAGGCGATCATGACCTCCACATCTTCCTGTTGGTTGTAGTTTTCTTGTATTCCCAAGCGGTTACCCATTTAGGCACTAGTCAAGCTCGACGTAGTTTAAGTTCGGTGATCGTACGGGAACTGATGTTTCATCGTGATGTGTCTGTAGGGCCCAAGAACGAGAGTTAAGAGAAGAAATTGAATAAAAACAAAGAGATCGAATCTAAACAATGAAAAAAAGAGAGAAAATAGGTATATGAAAAATGAAAGAAACAATAAATAAGACATTATTGAATAAGAAAGAAAGAAAGAAAGAAAGAAAATTGAATAAGAAAGAAAGAAAAGAAAAGAAAGCAAAAGATGCTTATCTTTTAAGAAAGAAAGAAAGAAAGAAAGAAAGAAAGAAAGAAGATAAAAAGAAAAAAAAAAAACAAAGAAAATAGAAAAGAAATAAAAAAAGTAAAGGCCAGCAAGAAAGAAAAATTCTTATTTTTGAAAAAATAAACAAAATGAGAGAGAAAAAAAAGAAATAATAAAAAATGGAAGGAAAGAAAGCAAATAAAACAAAGAAATAAAAAAAAAAAAAAGAAAAAAGGAATTTCGGTCGCCATTAAGAAAGAAATTAAGAAAATTCGTATCTTTTAAAAAAGAAAGAAAGAAAGAAAGAAAGAAAGTCCGGTCGCCACCTAGAAAGAAAGCAAGAAGATACCTGGGTTATAAAAAAGAAATAAAATGAAAAAATGTGTGAAAGAAAGAAAGAAACGAAAAGAAAAAGATAGTGAAGCGAAGATAAAGAAAGAAAGGCGACTGAAAAACAAAGTGGCTTGAGTTTCTGAAGTGAGGAATATATTGGTCCTAATTCGTTTGGCCTCTCGAAATTTTCCGAAGCCATTCGTCAGCTTCCGGCGTCACAGAAGTCAACCAAAACTGCGTACAAGAACACTTCCGGTCGTTTGTTTCTGATCGGTTGCCACTTCAATGTACCCGGATGTGACTGTTAACCAATCACTTCGGGTCATTGCACATCGTAACGTTAGGAAGGATAATTGAGATAAAATTTTCTTCCTTTTGCTTACCCTGCGTGAATCGGGGATGAGGCTTCTGTGAGGCAGTCCGAGTGTTGAGAAGCTGGGAGCGGGTATAAAATGTCGGCTAGCTCGATTCGTTTCTGTTACAAACGACGGACGTCTGTCTTTACTCTTTGACACAAAGCTGATAACCGGAAGTTTGAACCCTAAAGATTTTCTCCTCGGGAAAGGAAAGATCGCCTTCCGGTTTGACGAAGTGAAATTTCACTATTGCGACATGTTTTTCCAACTTGGCTAATGTAGATTTTAAATCGATGGGAGATAGTAAGGAAAAGAACATGGCTTTGAACTACAGCCAAGAGAAGTTGTGGAGAGCCACAATAAATCCTGTCATGAAATGACAAATTTCATAATACATTGGTCCATGTTCTGATAGATTAAATAAAACTAACTGAATAATCATAATAAAATAGATGTGTTTTGATAAAACGTAAAAATAATAAATACCTTATTTCCTCATGTATAATACGCATTCATCTGAAGTAGACACCGTTAAAACTGTGCTGAATGTGAAGGATAATGCTTCTACTCACGAATAATACGCATCCCATGCTTAAAAAAGAAAGAAAGAAACAAACAAAGAAAGAAAGTCCGGTCGCTATCAAGAAAGAAAGCAAGAAGATGCTTATCTTTTAAGAAAGAAAGAAAGAAAGAAAGAAAGAAAGAAAGAAAGAAAAAGACAGGGAAGCGAGAAAGAAAGAAAGAAAGAAAAAGACAGGAAGCGAAAAAAAAAGAAACAAAGGTGACTGAAGAACAACAGTGGTTTGAGTTTCTGATGTGAGGAATATAATGGTCCTAATTCGTCTTGCCTCTCGAAACATTGTACCTCTCCAATTTCATTACGGCTAGCTTTCATATTAAAAAATGGTTTCAAACAGAATAATATTATTCTAATTTAGTTTTATAATAATTTTTATTTTATTTTACATTCCTAAGTATTGATAGGTATATATGATTGTATTTGACATCCTTATGAGGTCGCAATCGCCGAATGTTAGTGTCAAATTGCCCTATGTTTGTGGCAAGTAGTTATTTCGCAACTGCGATCAACCTATAAAACGGCAATCTTTTAAAGATTTTTTGTAGTTGTGCATTATACGCACCCCTTAATTTTCTTATTATTTCTTTAGAAAAATGCTGATTATACATGGGTAATTATGTTAAAGAACTAAAATAAAAATATAATAATAATTGTCTGCACTAATATGGGCTACGACCTGGCATCTCAGCTTCAGTCACTTTTTCATCGCTGTAACGTAGCTTCACTGTGTCTTTTCTACAAAGGTTAAGGTAATTAGTTTGATGAGCTCTCCTCCCAGACAAGAATTGTACATATGTGGACTAGTTAGGACTTTCATAGAGACATAGTGGCATTATGGTGAATGCTGTAAGAAGGGTAAGTAAGAAAGCAGTGTTTTGGTGTAAGGAATATTGTAATATGTTTGGGTCAGTGATTGTGGCTAGCTAAGTTTAATGTTAAGACAGAAGAAAATCCCCCATTTTGTCCTTGTGCCACATTTTCTGTACTTTTAATAGAATTTAATATTGTTTTCCTCTTTTGTACCTCGACATCATGAATTTAAATGTGGTACTAGATTGGCAGTTAGGTCTCATGTTACTGTTTAAATCGATAAATGTGACCGTAAATTCTATGCTAATAGTTACTACTCTAGAATTTTTTTTTGCTTGAGGGACTCATTTCCGGCTTCTTGCTTTTCTTTTGAACAAGGCCTTCACAAATTTAAATGCAACCTCAATCGTCATCTTTTGGGTCCTTGGATTCTGTCCTTTTTATTGTTGTCGATAACGCTTTCTCAGTCTTTTTCTATACTTTATTGTCTTTCATTATCAGTAAATCCTAGCGTCTTAGTGGCTTTAATGCCTTGCTTGTGGTGAAATGATTAAAATATTTTTAATCAATTTACCTTTGATAGCACTTATTAGATAAACAACTAACAAATCCTATGTACTTTAATATATTCAAACTAATATAACTATAATGATTATTATAGACTTTTTGGATAAGTACCTAGCATCAGCTTTCCACGTTTTTTTCATGATAAGGGGTATCTGTTGTAGAGATGAGTTTGCCAATGCTCATGAACTCCAGTCACGAGTTACAAACAAACACTAGACATATAACATAAACCTACAATTATCATTCATATATAATAAATAAGGTATATCCCTTTAGTACAAAAATAGCTTCCACATATACCTCCCAGAAATATCTACCACATAATGGTAGGACTTTAGCTAGATGAAAACGCTATTGCCACTAATGTCTTACCACTAGGTGAGAAGTATTCCTGGGCGGGGGGGGGTATATTTGTGAGGTATTTCTACCGTACACTGTATAAACCTATAATTATTATTTCATATGTAATAAATACTATATATCCCGTTAGTATCTTATCATACATATTGTATTTTTTTTTCGTGTACTGATATTGGTATTGTGGAAGAAAGCAATATTACGATGAGTTACTTTCTTGAATTCTGTGCGTGGGTTGAGATGACGAATAGATATAAGTAAATTAATTCGTTCCACACTACGGAAAATAAAATCAACTGACATTACCTCTGTCTATAAATGTACTGTAATTATTGTATTCCCTGTTTTACTAATTTAACTAATGTTAATTACTGTAGTAATACAAACAGTCGATAGTATAATCATACATTATACTGATGGAGTTTGGTAGTGATCATGTAAAAACAACACACCGTTTTCGCTCTTGAACACGGCCCTGAAATATCAGCAGAAAGTTGGATGTAAACACGTCATGAGTTGAAACAACTTGTGGCTTGTAGTGACAAGAACTGTTTCTGATGGGATTTGGCATAACATTGTGCTAAACTATTGAAAATCTAATTAACTACAAATATTTAATAATTAATCCGGAATGTGATTAAGTGTTGCAATGAGTAATGAATAATGAGTTGCATATCGGCCCTGCGCGTGAGGATGTTATAGTGAGAAGACCGTTACACGGGGAGAATCCCACACTCTCGGCCTGGGAAGTCTTGATCGAGTGGAAAACGTTATGACGGGAGACTGACATGCTGCAGTGGATGTCTCGTTCCTGCTCTAGGGCTCTCCACAACATTTTCTGTCGCCACTTTCACAACCGTTGGATCCACAGGTGATCTCTTCCGATCGTTCCGCCGGGAGTCAGTCTTCGCATGCAGTAGGGCTGACACGGCCCACGCTTAACTCACCGGAGATTTCAGACCCGTCGGCTACCCTCACTTGGTTTGGGCGACCCGCCAAAGCCGTTGCTCGGCTGGTGGCTGCTGTTGCATACGACAGATTCTAGGAGTCACATGTGGAAGCTGGGTGACAGCAAGCCGCCCTGAAAAGGACATGGCGACCCCACTGCTAAAGGTCTCCCTGGCACTGCATAACCCCACCCCATATGATATTACAAAAAGAATAATAACAAGTTGGAGTTGGCAACTTGGATTTGCTACTACCGTAATTTATTCACTGCTCAAATACTTTTTTCAAAAAATACCTAGCTAATGGCGTCTTACTAACGTCTTTGCATGCATGGAAGACATTAATATTCATATATTCGGTGTACAGTATGCAAGCAAATTTTGATGTCAAATTTGGAGGAAAACGTACATCATATACACCTAAAAATTATATCGCCCGGTTCACTCTCCTCCCTAGTCTTTTGAAGAGCAGTTTGAGGTTTATCTTGTTTCCTCTTTAGGACTGGGTTACCTCTTTCTTCTTAAATTTCGTTATTCTCTTTCATTCTTAGTAGCCTCGTTTTAGTGGCATTATCGCCTTGTTTGTGGTAATTTAATTGAAAAAGATGTTCTTTTCGGCGACGACGTCGGAATGTTGTAAAGATGAACCTGTCGTTTACTCATTTTACTTGGAATGTTAGCTTGAGAGATTATGAGATGTTGGACATTGTTTCTTCAGAAGGGTTATCTCCATTCAAACAAAGATACCCTCATGTCTCCCTGCCCGAAATAGTAGCAGGAATTGGTTGCAATCTTTTCAACGATTCATCTTTCTCTCGCTTAATTCCAACATCGCTTTGTCATATTTTTGTTTATGGTTAAACCAGCGCCTTTTGGATGCCCTTCCCTTCATGGCGTACGCGACCATGGCCCTCCACCACTTCCTAGCCTTTGTAGCTCTCAGTAACGTTTGTATATTTATCTTCCTTCTCATTTCCCGCTGCGCCATTCATTCACCCACATTTTCCGTCTACCCCATCAACATGGAATAGGATTGAAAATTCTTTCATTATATGTCCTACCTATGTCAACTGTTTCTTTCTGTCCGTTTACTAATTTCCTTGAATCTTCCTCGATTTTTACATGCTAAGAAAACGGGTCGGCAACCGTTTGGAGCTAGCGTGTCAGACAGCTATGCAATATTTCGGAGAAGAGCCATGATATCAAATGTCCTATAATAAATTGTCACGACCTCAGGCCGCTCCGTCCAAAAGGTCGACTTGGTCGGGAGGTTTCAAGAAAAAAAACAACAAATTTTATATTATTTAAAAGGTGCACAAAATCGGGTATGATATAGCCATAGTTAATAGTGGTGTAACTTTAATGGAAGGTTAGTGTTCTAGGGTTAATTGAATCGATAATGTGATCGATTAAACTCAACTTTGTAATTATAAAGCTTAAAAGTTGCGTCCATTTGCTCGACATTAAAAAAAAAAGTGTCGAAAGAGAGGTTGCCTTATGCCAGACTAGGCTTTGATAAAACATTTCCCAATTCAGCAAGTTCTCTCTTCCTGTCAAATATAACATCGAATTACTCAAGAAGCACGAGGCCAGAGATAATCCCACCTACACAGCCGAGTATGAGGTCATACTAAGATCGGATTTCTGTAGATCTCAGCTCTTCGGAACTTTTCAGTGAATGTTTATATTGACTGACGCGTTCGCTGGCAAAGAATAGCAGATCTTGTTGAATGCTAAAGTGTCAAATAAGAGAAAGAGAAAAAATAATGAGAGTAAAGGGAAGAGGGGTTTGATGCACTGGGCTGAAGAATGTCTATAGCCAGTAAAAGATGGAGGCGTATCGCGGAGAATTTGTGATCAGGTACGAAAGACAAAAAATGTGGATGATGGAAATATGAACAATTTTCCCACGAGCCACGCATCACTCCATCCTCATTTGAAATACTTTTGGTTCATTCAAAATATATATATATATATATATATATATATATATATATATATATATATATATATATATATATATATATATATATCGTGAACGAAAACACACATGCGCAGTATCTTTGACACTCCCAGGTGAAAGAGAGAAATATGAAGGAAAACGAACCATGCAAAATTATAGAGAAACAAGAAAATTGCCAAAAGGATAAATATTCCCGACATTCTACACAAGTGTACATACGTATGTATGTGGCCGAGTGGCCAGAACGTTCGCATTCTGACTAGGCAACCCGGGTTCGAATCTCACCATGCTCGATTTGTCAGTAAGGAGACTTCCTGATGTTATCGGACTGGAGGGGTCGATGCGGCGTCTTTGGAAAGTTCCTGAAAACCATACAACTGGTTGACCCAAGCCTTGTGAATGAAATCGCGGCCGTCGATAGCTGTGCTAGCGCAAAGTCACAAGTCATCGTGGCCAGGGCTTGAGCGTGCTGGCCTTGTTATTGACCACGCTAGATAATACGCCTTTTTTCCCAGAAACTGTAACTAGATGTCTGCTCAGAATAGTTGCAGTATAGCCTTGAATAAACACAAATGAGCCTGAGCAAACATCTGCTATAAGGATTGGCTAGCCGCCCTAGTATGCTGGTATCCTCGAATAGGAGTGGACAGCTATACATACACATATGTACAGGCGGAAACACTAAAAGATACACGCGGACACACACAAAGAAGTAGAAAACATCAACGTCATACCAATAAACAGCGCATTTTTTAAAAATTAATATGAAAATAACGAAAATGATAAAATCGACAGAAAATTACTGATATCTCCTGACGAGTGGAGCGAATTATTAAAAAAGCGGCCTGTCTGCGAAACTCTAGTGTCGGGGTGCTGAATATAACATCAATAAGCTAAGTGACATGTTATATTTGTATTAATAATATATAAAATATCCCCATCAAATCTAAATTAGCCCGTCCTGGGTAAGACGATAAACTACATCCAATACGAAGGACTCTGATCAGAAGGTCTTGAGGAGCGTGAAACCACCTCTTAATTTCTGATATTCCCAGGTCCACCCTGTCCCGGGGTGGTAGCACCTGTTACGGTCCCAACTGTGGGCAATTAGTTAAACCCTCCCCACCCAAAAGGAGTCAAAACACTATGAAAGTATTAAAAATAGGTTTTAATACTAGTAATACATTTTTGAAAAAAAATATTACCAGCAATGCATCTTGGAAAAAAATATATTACCAGCAATACATTATTATCAGCAATGAATATTTGAAAAAAAAATATTACCAGCAATAAAAATCTCGTCGGCATTAAATAAACCTTTAAGGTTGATATGCCGTAAAACAAAACAAACCAATCGATGATCAATATAGTGTATCAATTTCACTGACCAGTTCAAGAATGTGTTTCTTGTTAATAAACAATATCGGGCATACTACCACATCCTTGAGTAGGCGCCTAACTTGTCACTTATCAGGTCAAAGTGCGATAAAAAAGATAAAAAAAACAAAAAAAAAACATGTACCTACCAATAATTTACAATATCTCTTAAGAATCATTCTGGTAGAAAATGATAAAATTATATATAAATCACATTACCCGCAACGCCTCGCTATAACAGAGAGCCTGTATATTAAACATCACCCTCCCATTATGAAACTGGCCTTATTAAAAAGTGGGAATGGAGTGTTGAAAGTTTTTTTAAAAAATAGAACGATGCTCACTTGAATTCCAACCGCGCTCGACACGCGAAGGGTCGGAATAAAGGCTCCTAATGTATTAAAAACAACACAAAAATAAAATTGTTAAACAGTCAAAACATGAGAATCTTACAAATCCTAAAACAAACAAACAAAACCCCTTAAAAATGTTGCCGAAAGCGAGTAGTGAATTCGATTTTCACTGGGTGCCCCCTACATTCGGCCTTGTGCCACATCTAAACTATGCTTGGAAAGTTAATAGGGCATCTCGCGGTGGTGTAATGATTAGCAAGCTTGTCTCGCTAGAACAATTACGACTGAGTAGTGAGTTCGATCCTCACTGGTTACTCCATACTTTCGGCTTTACGCCACATCTGAGCTACGCTTAGAAAAAAACTATATATATATATATATATATATATATATATATATATATATATATATATATATATATATATGTGTGTGTGTGTGTGTGTGTGTGTGTATGCCGTCCAATATATTTGTTAAATAACTGATATACAAGAATTATCTAATAATTGAATCTTACAACTCTGAGATGGTCACCCCCTGCCCCGAAGTGAGATCCCAAGCTAGTTGTCTCATTTCAAAACAGATGGCATTTCCTGTCTCACGGAAGTTTTAACTGCACCAAGGGTCACCATTCGGGATGGTGCTTGTCATTTTCATAACCTTTATCGAGAATTACAGACTGCTTCATACGAAACGCAATTTTCAAACCTGACGAGTGGATTTAGCCTGAAACTGACTTCAATGTCTTTATATATATATATATATATATATATATATATATATATATATATATATATATATATATATATATATATGGGAATTTATATATATATATATATATATATATATATATATATATATATATATATATATATATATATCTGGGAATTTAACTACACACACACACATATATATATATATATATATATATATATATATATATATATATATATATATATATAAGTAGTTAAATTCCCAGATCAATTCTGTGGACAAGACAGGTTGGTATAAAATGACAACTGGAAAAAAAACTTGGATTTTGCCGACGCGTTTCGTCTTCCGAGTTTTTCAAGGAAAAAATGAAATCGAAATGTTTTTCTTGTTATAGTTACATTAAAAAATCCAAATTTAAAAAGATAGACGCTTATGTCTAAACCTTTTTTTTTTCTGGTTAATGTAAATTACCTTTATAGTAAGATTTATTTATTTATATATATATATATATATATATATATATATATATATATATATATATATATATATATATATATATATATATATATATATATATATATATATATATATATATATATATATATATATATATATATATATATATATGTATGTATGTGTGTGTGTGCGGTATAAATTTCTTGGAGCATTATAAAAGAAACCTCAACAGAAATCACTGGAGCACCGTATCGTCCTACCGAGAATTGAAACCTGGGCAGTTATGAGGCAAACGTCATACCAACAGCCTAGAAGAAACCTCAACAGAATGCAGAAAGCAC